>ML249890.1:0-5000 GCA_005239495.1 Nicotiana undulata
GCACTTCCTTGTGTTGTGCAGACCCTTCTACCGGACCCCGTGGAGCGTTCTGAGGGAGATACCATCAGTCCACGTCGGAGCTTCGAGGTATACACTGGCGTTCGTTGATCCCGAGGCTTCTCTCCTTTACCGTTTCATTGTCTTTCTTCTTATTTCCAAGACAGTGTTGTATTTTCATTTCCAGACTTGTATTTAGCATTTCAGTAGTTAGTCCGTGGGATTGTGACACCCCGGTTTTTTGGGTTGTTCGTTGTAGATGTCTTATATTTACATTCTGAGTTTTTCTAAGATATTATTATTATTTCTCTGCTGTGAAACAACTGAAGGGATTTGGAAGACTCAGTAAAGTTTTGAGAGTTACTAGTGTGGGAAGTTTTACGTTATTTCATGTTTGTCATGTCTTTATTTTCCGCATTCTGAAAATTTCGTTATTTTTATTAAGCAATGCTTACAGGATTTTGTGGGGAAATTGTTGAAAGTGACGAACTATCGTTTCGTTCAGTATTAAATGATTTTAAATTGCTATTGCAAGTATACGTTGGCTGGCCTAGCGGGTTCAACGTTAGGCGCTGTCACGGCCCAAAGGGTGGGAATTTGGGTCGTGACAGCTTCGTGGCCGCAATCGCGAAGGGCAAAGCTGTGTTGTTCATTTTTTGAATCACAATCATGATATTGGTGACTGTGATCGCGAAGAAGTACGACTGGCAATGCATTAAAACATTCAATTTCGGGATTTTGAGTTCATTTTCTTCAGGTTTTGAGTTCTTGGAGCACAAGTAAAGTGATTATGGAGGAGATGAACACACAAATTTTGAGGGTAAGTAATTTTATCTTTGTTTTGATTATGTATTTTGTTTTTACATGGATTATTATAGCTAATTCAAGAACTTGAAGAGAAGAAATTGGGAGGTTTTTGACTTGAACTTAAGAGAATGCATTTTAGGGTTTTAAACATGAAATTGAGGTCGAATTTGGATGAAACTTATATGGTTAGACTCGTATTCAATTGAGTTGTCGGAATTTTTGAATTTTGTCAGATTCCAAGGTACGAGCTTGGGTTGACATTTTTGTTGGCTTTTCGTATTTGATTAAAGATTCGACCTTAATTGTTTGTATTTGATTCCTTTGGCATTATTTGATATTTTTAGTTGATTTTGGATAGTTTTGACGTTCAGAGGTCTATTGGCGAGAGATGGAATTTCTAGAGTATTATTTTGACTTACTTGAGGTAAGTATCTTACCTAAACTTTGTTGAGGCACTAGTTGCCAGAGTTATCTGTGATAGCTAAATGCTATAGGTGGCGCATATGTGTGGGGTCGAGCCCATGTGCATGCATCAGGGTATTTTTCATGCTCGCGATAGTATTTAGGCTATAATATGCCTTGAATTGATCGCTAAGCTTCATGATGTGATGTTCCTCCTATCAATATCCCCTTTTGGTGAGCTCTTTGAGCCATGTTTGAGGTTATATAGTGGTTAATCTCCTGACCGAACCTGATAAATTGCTACTTTCGTGATGTAATTTTCTGATTGAGCTATGATAGCACGCTTTGCACATGCCTAAACCATAGTATGTCGCTTATACCAGTCAAGGAGTACGATATAGTTTGGACTTCTATCCTGTGACCACGTCGGGTGGATTGTGATATTGAGCATGTGACCACGTTGGACGGACTGGGATATTGAGCCAGTGACCAAGCTGGGCGGATTGTGATATTGGCACGTGATTTCTCCACGTAGCACATGATTTGTCCGTGTGGTTGATATGATTAGCACGTGAGTTGTCCATGAAACACGTGAGTTGTTCATGCAGCGTGTGGATATGGTCCATCCCCTCAGGGTCACCCTCTCATGTTTTTTCTCTTGATGGTGTACACGCGGTTTGTGAGAAATCAACAGGTTTCTGGTTGATATGGTCCATCCCCTCTGATGCGCTTGTGTATGGTAGGAGCCGATATTGAAGATGTACCTGCCTTCCGGATTTAGCTACGACTTGTCCTTGGTAGTTATAGATTTAAATTCTATTTATGTACATTTCATACAGATTTATTATTTACCTTCATATCAGCTTTGTAAATCTAAGTTTTACCGGCTCATGACTTGTACTACCAATCATAAGGATTTTGTATTGAAGTTAAATTATTTTAATCATTGACTCTTATGATGCTCATTTGAGTTGTGTGGACTATCATTTGGCATACCTAGTGGGTTTGGTTCGGTGCCATCATGACTAGATCGATTTTGAGTCATGATAGAAGAAGAAGAAGGAGGAGGAGGAGGAGGAGGAGGAGGAGGAGGAGAAGGAGGAAGATGGGGAGGAGGAGGAGGAGGAGGAGGAGGAGGAGGAGAGTATCATGACCCAAAATCCCACCAAAGGTCGTGACGACACCTAGCCTCCAAGAATAGGTATGCCAACATGCAGTAAAGATCCAATCGAACAGACCAAGATACAATAATAATAGAAATAGCATAAATAACGAATTAAGTCTTTAACAATAGATATTGAATGATACTTAAACATCAATTCCCCAAAACATGTAGTACGGAGTCATAAGCTCTAAAGAGGTCATCTTATTAATTGAGACTCCATTCCAGGCTCCTAGGCCTTCAAAACACTAATTTTAATTATCTCCATTTGCGTGCGCATTCCGGGCGTGAATCCAAAAAGCTTTTATGTCAAAATACGAATAAAAATTTCTAGAGTTAAAATTTGGTTTTAGTTGACTGTGGTCAACCTTTTGAGTAAACGGACCCGGATCTATATTTCGATGATCCCAGGAGGTCTGCATTAAAATATCAGACTTGGGTGTATGCCCGGAATTGAATTTCGAGGTCCCTAGCCTTAGAAAATAATTTTTGAAGAAAATTGTTGTGCTGGTTAATTCAAGAAATAAAGAAATGAAATAATATGTGAAATTTATGATATCAGGCCCGTATTTTTGGTTCTGTAGCCCAGAAAAGTTCAATATGTTATTTAAGTTCTATCTGTGATATTTCATGACAATCAGAGTTGATTTTATGTAATTCGGATAGCCGGTTGAAAAGTTAGAAAAATTAAGTGTTTTTGAGAAAATCATGGGTTTTGAGGTTAAATTCATAGATTTGATGCTATCTTGATGATTTGATCACACGAGCAAGCCCGAATGATATTTTTTGGACTTGCGTGCATATTTTGTTTGAAGCCCCGAGGGCTTGGGTGAAATTCGGATAGGATTAGACTATGTTGCGCTTATTTTTGACGCTTCATCGTCGTTTCTTCAGGCATAAAATGACACCACACTAAGCAAATGAACTCTAAATTAGATTTTATTGAACCATTAGATCTGTATCGCAATTTCGGAGCCATAGGAAAAATAATCATCGAATTTGGACATCGTATGAAGAAGTTATGCCCATTTTAGTGATGGAAAAATACTGTTGGTGCCGGATGTCGCAAATGCGAACTCCGAGTCGCAAATGCGACATCCGCATCCTATTAAATGAGCTTTTTGACGGTATTTTCACTCATTCTTCAATTCTCTCAAACCCTAGACCTCCATAGGAGATTGTTCAAAGACCTAAACTACTCCAAATCATTGGTAAGTGATCTTTAACTAATTCCTTTCATTCCTTACCAACTTTTAATAAGATTTCAACCAAAAATCTAGAGTTTTCATGGTAAAAATTGGGATTTTTGGGTAGAACTTAGTAATTTCAAAATTTGGGGAATTGGACCTCGAATTGAGGCCGGATTCCAAAACCAATTGCATATCTGGGTTCGGGGGAGAATGGGTAAACGGATTTTGGTCTGAACCTCGAGTTTAGACCAAGCGGACCCAAAGTCTATTTTTGTAGTTTGATAAGAAAACATAGGAGAACCATTATTTTTTTTAATAAAGTTGATCCCTTTAGGCTATGATTGATAATATTGAACCAATTGTGATTAGATTCGAGCGGATTAGAAGCAAATTCTAAAGGAAAGGTAGTGCAAGAACAATGAATTTCTTGTAAGATCGAGGTAAGTGTTTGGTCTAACTTTCACTTGAGGGAATATGAGTCCCCACTTGTTTGCTATGTGAAATGCATGGGTGTGGTGTATAGGTGAGGTGACGAGTATCTATGCACCACCCAATTTTCCTGTTAAGCATGATCCCTTTTCCGTTCTCAACTTAATTGATTCTTGTCTTAATTGTTCTATGACTATTTGGCTTTGTTATCGTGTTGTTGAACATTGTGGTGGTTATTTTGTAAAGAGTATTGGTTGTTTATTTGGTTCTCTTGTGGTACAAACGATTGAGTAGTTTGGCGTTGCTTGTACGAAGTACATACATATATATATCGATGTTCCTGTTGGTTCCAATGTTGATAATATTGAGGAAGTGATGAGGAATGCAGTTTAACTGTTTTATGATTGTTGAGGTTTACGTGATTGTTTGGTTTCAATTGATTGTTGCATATTGTTGTGGCGAGTATATTAAAAGTGTTGGTTGTTCTTTTGATTTTATCATGGTACATAAAGACTGAGCTGGGTTAACGGCGTCACGGTGTTTACATATATTCTGGTTGGTTTTATTGTGAAATGATACTGGTTAAAGCTTACGAGCTATACGACTTTCGATTTGGAATTGTGGGAATATAAATATTGTGAAAGGCTTGACCTGAATTGTGAAAGTTCTCATGACTTAATATAAGGTTGTGATATGTCTGGTGAGAGCGGGTTGCACGCCGCAACAAAGGTGTGATAAAGGTGGACAGGAGGGATTGGGTTGCACGCCGCAACATGAGCGATAAGGGTGATATATGTAGAGAGGAGCAATAAGGGAGTACATGTGGGAGCGAGTTGCAAGCCGCAACAAGGAGCGATAAGGGAGGACACTTATGTTTTACTGGATTTCAAAAATGTTTTACTTTGAAACCCAAGGATTTGAGATTTTCAGATTTGAAAAGCTTAAATGTTTATTTTACTATTTTTTTTTTTGAAAAACAAAGATTTGAAACTTACCATTTTATATTACTATTT
>ML249890.1:10000-52468 GCA_005239495.1 Nicotiana undulata
CTTAGCTCTTCAAGATCTAGAAAAAATACTTCTTTGTATATGAACACTATGTTTCCTCTCTTTTTACAAAGAGGGAAAAAGTTTGTTTGTTAAAGTAATGTTTTCAAATACTTCTATATTTCTACATTTTTCATTTACACTGCTCAATCAAAATCACAAAAATCTCCTACATATACGGGTAATGGCTATATGATGGGACATGCATGAAAAACTGTGTAATTTGCATGTAAGGATGAATTACATCTAGATAAATAGATTTTCATCTACACTTTTCGTAATGACCATATGTCAGATATACTCAATCAATCTGTAGGTTTTGTAGGTTTGAACCGTCAAACTTTGTATACCTAAACAAAATAAGTCAGACAATCGACCCTTAATTATCTTCGAGTCATATTATCGTGTCGTTTCAACCATGAGCACCGCTTGGTTTCATAAGTGCGTAAACAATTATCCTTACATACACTATTTGATAATTCTATATCAAATTTAGAAACCATAACAGTGTCTTACGCCTTAACTTGTTACTTAACATTGTCTCAGCAAGAGGATATACCAATTTTAATTTGACAATGTTGAATTGTCAATCATATTTTGCTTGATCTCCTTGAACCTAGATATCGAGATCTCCACTCCTCTAGGAAGAGTTACCACCATGATTACTTGTTGTGAGTATCACAACCCTGTTACCTAATTTATCGCTTATTCTGTGTTAATTTTATTGTTATGTGTTTTGTAGGGGTAGCTGGTTCGGGGGAAGTTTTAGAATGAATTGGGACACTTTGGCCCAAGGTTGGAAGCCTAAGTTGAATGAGTTGACCGGATGTTGGCTTATATGTAAACGAATCCGGAATGGAGTTTTGATGGTTCCGATTGCTCCATATGGTGATTTTGGACTTAGGAGTATGTCCATATTTTGATTTGGAGGTCCGTAGTCCATTTTGAATTGAATTGACGAAAGTTGGAAAGTTAAAGATTTGGAAAGTTGAGAATTTTGACTGAGAGTTGACTTTGATGTTACTAAGCTCGGATTTTTGTTCCAGAAATTGAAATAGGCCCGTTGATTCATTTATGACTTGTGTGCATAATTAGAGATCAATTGGAATTTTTTTGGTATGTTTCACCATTAGTTTTAAAAGTTAGAAGTTTATAAGTTCATTGGGCTTGAATCGATGTGCATTCTTGGTTTTAGTGTTGTTTGATGTGATTTGAGGCTTCGAGCGAGTTTGTATCATATTTTAGGACTTGTTGGTATGTTCGGATGGGGCCCTAGGGACCCCGGGTGTTTTTCGGGTTGAGTTCGGACCAACTATTCTTGAATTGGGATTGCTGATTTCTGTGTTCTGGTTTCCCTCATCGCGATCACGAGGAGAGGTCCGCGATCGCGAAGGGTCTTTGAGGACTGTGGGATTTTACTCGTCGCGTTCGCGAAGTAAGGGATGAGTCGCATAAGTTGATGAACTTGTGCTTCACGAACGCGTGTTGTGGATTGTGTTCGCGTGTAAGGAAAGTGAGGCAGTTGGGGAACCACGCGATGTTCTTCGCATTCATGTGACGTGGATCGCGATCATATAGGATTGGGAAGGTTGTTTGCCGCGTTCGCGACTGGGATCTCGCAATCGCGAAAGAGGTTTTGTGAGCTGGGGAGAGTTTGTTCTCCGCGATCACGATTGTTTGTCCGCGATAGTGAAAACAAATAACTGGAAAGCGATTTAAATTTCTAAATTGAGGGTTTGGACCCATTTTTCATATTTTGAGCTAGAGACCTCGGTTTTGGGCAATTCTTGAAGCGATTTTCAAGGAGTTGATTGGGGTAAGTGATTATAACTTGGATTTGGTTTACAAGAATTTATCATTGCTTTTACCATTTAATTATTGTTTTGGGTTGGAAAATTTGTGGAAGTTTTTGAAACTTCATAGACCAAATTTTGGGGATTTGAAAGCCGGTTTATGGTCGGAATTAGATGATTTTGGTATGGTTGGAGTCGTTGCTGAATGGCTGTTCGAATTTCGTAAATTTTGTTGGATTCCCAAACGTGTGCCTGGGGTTTACTTTTTGGGTTGACTTTTTGACTTTGGTTAAATATCTTTGATTTATCATTTGGAATTAATTCCTATAGATTATATTGATAGTACTATTTTTGGTTAGATTCGAGCCTTCATGAGATCAATACGCGTGGGAAGGGCTTGCTAGCGGAGTAATTTTGATTTGCTTAAGGAAAGTATGTTATATAAACTCAGTTGAGGTACTATTTTCCTGAATTGTTGCGATAGCTACATGCTATTGGGTGCGCACATGCGTGGGGATGAACACATGTGAGGACACCGGGGTTTATTATTCATGTTCGGTTGTGCTTGGGCTGTTATAAGCCTAGAATTTGACAGTTAAACCTTAAGATATGATGCTTCGCACATTTGTGACATTGTTGTGAACTATTTGAGCCATGTTTGAGGCTACATAGGGGCTTGATCCCTAAATGAACTGATAAATGTTATTCTTTGATGAAATAGCCGGTTTAAGTTATAATAGTACACTTGCACATATCGTTTACTAGTCCACGAGCATGAGATTTGTTATTCACTCGTTTCATACATGTACACTTGTTTATTTTCTCATGTATGATTTGATTGGAGTAGGGGCATGTGACCACGTTGGGCGCATTGTGTTGTTGTCCCTGTGACCATACATGGCAAATTGCGTTGTTGTGTTTGTTACCATACCGGGGGATTGTGTTGTTGACACATGAGTTGTCTGTGCGGATCCATATATTGATGTTATTAGCACGTGAGTTGTCTATGCAACATGTGAGTTGTCCGTGCAGGATCTATTATTAGCACGTGAGTTGTCTCTGCAACACGTCGGTTGTCCGTGCAGCGTGTGGATACGAATCCATCGCCCTAGGGTCACACTCTCATGTTTCTATTATGATGGTGTACACGCGGTTATTGAGAATAATGATCAGGGGTTTGGAACTAATACGGAAAAATTGAGGGAAATCTGGCCAGTGTTTTGTTGGATTTTGCATTTCATCTTTACTTGCAATTTCCTCGATCATTTATCTGATATAAGTGCATATCACCTCTATATGCCAAGATATTGTCTGCGCAAAGTATTTGAGAAATTGTACACATACACACACTGATGTTTTTCTTACTCAACTTTATGAGTTGATTTCAGTATTCTTATGTACCGGTTTAAAGGATGAAACTACACATGTGATAGCAAGCATGATTAATAATTTGTGCTTCTCTTACCTTGCTGTGTTTATTTATGATACTTATTAAGTACATTGGGTCGGTTGTACTCATACTACACTCCCCACTTAATGTGTTGATTCAGGTGCGGGGACCAGTTATTAGCATTAGATTGATTGTTGGACTATCTGCTAGAGACGAGGTAGCGTTGCATCCTTGGTCGTAGTTTGACTTGTCGTTTCCTTTCATACTGTTGTTATAGTCCAGAAATTGTATTTATTATTTAGTTTTAGACTTGTATTTTGTTGTAGAAGTTGATGACTCCGTATTTACCATTTTTTGAGGAGATTTACTATGTATTCACAGTTTTATTGTATTGATACCTCATACTTATGCCATTTCTATAAAATTTGTTATTCTGTTGCCTTCGTTATCATGTTTCAGCTTGCCTAGCCGGTGCGTTAGGCTTCATAACGACAAGTAGGGATTTAGGGTCGTGACAAGTTGGTATCAGAGCACTAGATTCATAGGTATTATGAGTCACGGGAAAGTTTAGTAGAGTTTTGCGGATCAGTACGGAGACGTCTATACTTATCTTAGAGAGGCTACCAAACTGTTAGGAAAATATCACTTTCTTGTATTCTTGTTGTGCAGATTTGTTGATTCCGAAAACTAAACTTCTATTATTCTATTCTCTTATAGAAGGTGAGGACACATGCTACTGGATGGGCGAACAACCACAAGTACCACTAGCTAGGGCTGCAAGAAGCTAGAGTCGTGGTAGAGGCCGAGGTGCAGCTCGTACAGCAGCTAGAGCGGCACCTGTGCAGCCATAAATTGCTCCAACTCAGGAGAAGACACAGATGCGGTTGAGCCAGTGGGACCAGCTCAGAAACCAACTCTGCCCATTGTGGTTCCAGGCCTTCAGGAGGCTCTGGCCCAGATATTGACTGTGTGCACTAGTCTTGCTCTGGCGGTTTTAGTTCCGGCCGCACCAACAACTTCTTAGGCCGGGAGAGGTGCTTAGACTCCCGCCGCCCGTACTCCAGAGCAGGTGATTGAAGGACTTTAGACGAAGGTACTACCAGCCCAACCAGTTGTAGCTGTTCAGGCCCAAGTAGACCCACCTATGAGTGATGAGGAACAGAAGAGGCTAAAGCGGTTTGGGAGGCTCATGCCTCCATCATTCAGTGGGGATGAATTATAGGATGGTTAGGACTTTTAGACAGATGCCAATGGATCCTTCGCACTACGGGTATTCTAGAGACTAGTGGAGTTTCATTTACTACTTTTCAGCTGTCGGGGGAAGACTTTAGATGATATGACTTGAGCAGGCCAGCCGGCGTTGCACCACTTACGCGGCATGAGTTCTCCGTTATCTTCTTGGAGAAGTTTGTTCCATAGACCTACAGGGAGGATATGGGCAGGGAGTTTGAGCAGCTACGCCACGAAGGTATGTCCATGACCTAGTATAAGATGAGATTTATAGAGTTAGCTCGTCGCGCGATCTGGTTCATTGCCACAGAGAGGGAGAGGATTATGAGGTTCATTGATGTCCTCAACTATGGACTATGTTTCATCATGACTTGGAAAATTGTATCAGGTGCTATGTTTGATGAGGTGCTTGATATTGTTAGGCGGCTTGATCAGCCTCGTAGTCACGAGCGTGAGGAGAGGGAGTCTAAGAGGCCCGTGGTTCAGGTGATTTCGGTGGTGTTTCTTCTGGGGGCAATCCCGTCACAGAAGGGGTCGTTCTTATAGGTCCGCTCAGATGGCTCGTCCGGTTCATCGTGGTCCATCAGTTAGCCATGGTTCCTACAATGCTTGTTAGGGTCATTCATCATTCAGCGTTTTACAAGTGTTGACGGTCAATTTTGACCCAATCTCAATAAAATAATTTCTAAAATACACTACACAGGCTTTATAATTAATTTATCGAATTACTTCCTAAATGTTGTTTAATAAGATTACTATGTTAACAATTAGAAATTATTGTTATCGTTTGGAAAGATAAAGTATTTCATAAGCAATTATTTACAATAATTAGTACATCCAAACCTCTCTATAATAACCCCGTTTGTTCCGAGTATTTTTGGATATTATAGCAAACTGCTGTTATAGAAACCATATATTATAATAGAACATGAGATTTGGTTCCAGAAAATTTGGCTTTTACAGAGAAGTGTTGTTATATAAGGATGCTGTTATAGAGAGGTCTGACTGTAGTATATTTGATGATTATAATTTCTATAATATTTTATTGAAAATAATTAAGTTTATTTAAATTAATTCTAAAGGGGTTTAAAAATTAAAAGGGTATAAAATACAAAGTGGCTATTTCCTAAATCAATTCCAGCCCAATGCACAGGCCCATTCGGAATTGACCAAGTCCAAACACCCCATCCCCTTCCAACTTGGAATCTATGCCATTCTCATTGAACCAGTGAGATTTTTCCACGTCACCCTCCCTTATCACTCACAAAACAAATGCACATGCATCTGAACTATTGGTCTATCTGATCATCTTCTCACATTTAATCTCCCATTTTCTTTTGATTTTCAAACACCCGCCCAGAGATCGCATCTCCATCGTAAAAATCCCATGAGCCAATGGCCACCAAATAATGCCCGAAATTTTAGGGTCATTGATCACCAAACCTAGCTGCCCAGGTCCTATCTCCTATCTCCTATCTCCTATCTTTAACCTTAAAGATGACCCCAAATACCTAAATAATTTTTCACCCTGCCCAACCTCATTTCTTTCCTCTTCCTCTCTCTTTTCTCTCGTCTGACTAGCTCCATCATTCAACACACCTTGCACAAATTAGTGCAAGGTCGTAAAATTAACGTCAAATCATCTCATTTGTCTCTCATATCCACGACTCACGCTGAATCTTTGCATGTTACATCATCAAAATTCAAATCACCCAAATCTGAACCCTAACCTCCAGAGATGAAACCTTTAATCGCCATTGACCTTTCAAATCCATGGCATGCACGTCCATTCGTTTTGCTCATGTACTTCAGATCTCGCCGTTCCTTCCATTTTCACCATTTAAGTTCAAAAGCCTTAATCGAAGAAGTCAAACCATAAGGGTAAAGTTCAACTCGCCAGATTTCTTCTTTAGTCCTTTCAAACCGAAGTATGCTTGAGACACTAGGTGGCTTCATCATTGATATTCGACAACCAGATGTCAAATGCAATGACCTCTAGGTATTATGGTTCTGACCGACGGTATCTTACGATTCAACGGTCGGTCTCTCACATGTCACGACCCGAAATCCTAACTCAGGTTGTGATGGCGGCCAACAACGGGGTTAGGCAAGCCAACACAAATTTCACTAACTGTTCCTTTTTATTTGATTAAATAGTTTACCAAATTACTGAATTTAACTGGTTATAACATGATATCGAAAGATAATAAACCAGTGGTAGAAAAATAAATAGCTATAAAGAAGCGTGAGCCAAAGACTAGCATATATATATACAGCCGCAAAATCCCAAAATAACCACTACGTTGTGCCAGGAACTAGTGTCACGAGTGTCACGGGCAATCTAGTTGAATATACAAGAGACAAAATATATATATACAATCCCACAGTCTGAAATAAGTAGATGGGAAAATAGGCAAAGGAAGACTCCATGGTGCTGCAGAGGATCGTCAGGAGAAGCAGCTCACCATGAAGTCAGGCCCACTACAGTCAATATCTAGCTCCGGTCTGATAACCAGATGCACCAGCCTCAGAACCTGTACAGTTAAGTACAGAAGTGCAGCATGAGTACATATTAAATAAATATGTACCTAGTGAGTATCCCGTCTAATCTCGAAGAAGTAGTGACGAGAGGTCGACTTGATACTCCCTAAGGTCCAACAACAATAATATAAAGTAGGATATAACGGAATGCAGTAGACATGGGAAAGAGTAAGCAACATATACATTTCAAGTACAGAAATCCAGGAAAAACTACTGAAAATAAGCAACAGCGTACACTTCCTTGTTCCCAACTATCTGTCGAGCCAATATCATTGAAACAGTACCAAATAGTCACGCGCACATAAGGCTATGACAACCGGCCGAAGTCATAAGGACAATATCTATGCACTGCCGAGGATCGAACGGCCCGTCCCATAAATGCATTCTCACCAAAGTATAATCTCTTTGGTGCACTTCCGAGGATCAAACGGCCCGTCCCAAAAGTGCACCTTAAAATCCGCCGTGGCGTACGACCCGCTCCCATGAGAGTGGGGGAAATCACACTCTGCTCGCGGAATGTAAATTGCGAAGCAATCACAAGCACATACAATACCATTAAAACTTACCTTCCATAACAATTTCCTTCCAATTATCCAGATCCATGAAATCTCAGAGGATCAATGCTAGGCATAACATGAGTTTATACCACATATGACGCTTCAAGGAAGAATATAAGGCATGCTGTGGGCCTAACTACCCGAACATTACAATAATAGTTGCTACGTACGGGCTCTCGTCACTTTGTACGCACGTAGCCCCCAAAATAATTACACATAGCATATAAATCACCTATGGGGACAATTCCCTCTTACAAGGTTAGAAAGGAGACTCACCTCGTGCGAATCTACCCCTCGGACCAAGGATGCGCCCGAAACTCCGATCTCTACTCCCGAGGACTCGCAACTAGCCAAATATGGTATATTTATATCAATTCAAGCTCAAGGTAGAGAAATTATCCTATTTATTCAAAAATTTAACATTCTTGAAGAATTTCCAAAATTCAACCCCGGGCCCGCACACTCGAATTCCGAAAATTCTCAAAGGAATCACTCACCCATAGCCTAAGGATCGTTAATATGTGATTTCTACTTGAATTCATAGCAATAACTCGGCAATTCACAAATTTCCTCAAGAACCCTAAATTACTACCCAATTCTTGATTTTTCAATGACTTAATAGAGAATTTAACTAGTAATTCATGTTTGAAACTAGTATTAGTGAAGAATTTACTTACCTCATTAGCAGCTAATTCGTGGAACCTCTTTCCCCAAGCGCTCTAGTCTCTAATGGAGGTGAAGAATGGAGAAAATGGTTAAAATCCCGTGTTTTAAAAGAAAATACACTGCCCAGCTGCCTTTTCTGTGCGATCGCAGCTGGGCCAATGCGATCGCAGAGGTCAACTGGTCTGGGCCCCTGATATGCACTGTGCGATCGCAGATGGGGGCCTGCGATCGTGGAGAGTAGTTGGGCCAGGCTTGTGCGTTAGCGGGAGAGGGGCTGCGATCGCAGTGAAGTCAACTGGCCAGTCCAAAAACTCAACCTTGTGCGATCGCGGACAGGCATGTGCGATCGCACATGTCATTTCTCACCCCTGCCCAAATCCTCCTATGCGATCGCATCTGGGCACCTGTAATCGCACTGAACGAAACCAGACAGAAAAATCTGGTGTTTTGGATTTAACTCCGAGGGGTCCGAAACTCACCTGAGCCCCTCGGGACCCCGTTCAATGGCACTGGCAAGTTTGTATTCATGATACAGACTTGCTCGAATTTTAGAAACGTGAAAAACAACAACAAAACTCGGAATTTGACCCCAAAACCAAATTGATTCAAACTTAAGAACTTTAAGTTCTTGACTTCTATAACGATGCACCGAACCGATCTATACTACTCGGAATGAACTTAAGGCAAGTCATAAATGACATAATGGAACTATTCCCGATCTCGGAATTCCGTTCGGATCTCGATAACATGAAATCGCGTTCCAAACCGAATTTCAAACTTAAGGATATCTTGATTTCTATATTGGGCGCTGATATGCTCCCGGGTCATCGAACACCCGTTCCGAACATACGTCCAAGTCCAAAATCATCATACGAAGCTACTGGAACTGTCGAAACTCGATTCCGAGGTCGTTTGCTCAAAATGTTGACCGAAGTCAAACTTGGCCAAATAGGCCAACCTTAAGGGACCAAGAGTTCCTAAACTGCTCTAAACACTTCCAAATCCCGAACCGCCCGTCCCTGCAAGTCACAAATCACAAGAAGCCGCTATGGGAAGACTAATATAGGGGAACAGGGTCCGATAACGCAAAACGACTAAAAAAACCCCGCAGTCGGGTCGTTACATTCTCCCCTTCTTAAACAAACGTTCGTCCTCGAACGGGTCTAGAATCGTACCTGAAGTGCTGAATAGCTGTGGATATCTGCTCCGCATGTCCTCCTCGGACTCCCAAGTCGCCTCCTCAACTGGTTGACCTCTCTACTAGACCTTTACGGCCGAAACTCTCTTGGATCTGAACTGGCAATCCTGGCTATCAATAATAGAAACTGGCTCCTCCTCGTAGCCCAACTTCTCATCCAACTGAATAGTGCCGAAATCAACCACGTGAGCGAAATCGGCGTGATATCTCCGGAGCATGGATACGTGAAAGACCGGATGAACTCCTGATAAGGCGGGAGGTAAAGCAAGCTCATAAGAAGCCTCCCCGACTCGCCTCAACACCTCGAAATGACCTATAAACCTAGGGCTCAGCTTGCCCTTCTTCCCGAATCTCATAATGCCCTTCATCGGCGAAACCTTCAGTTGAACCTTATCTCCCTCCATAAATGCTACATCACGCGCCCTCTGATCCGCATAACTCTTCTGTCTGGACTGAGATGTGCGGAGCCTCTTCTGAATTATCTTCAACCTCTCCAAAGCATCTCTCACCAGATCCGTGCCATATAACTTATCCTCGCTAGGCTCAAACTACCCGATAGGAGAACGACACCGCCGACCATACAAAGATTCAAATGGGGCCATCTCGATGCTGGACTGGTAACTATTATTGTACGCAAACTCCGCCAAAGGCAAGAACTGGCCCCACTGATCTCCGAAGTCAATCACACAAGCCCAGAGCATATCCTCCAATATCTGAACTATACGCTCCGACTGACCATCAGTCTGAGGCTGAAATGCTGAGCTGGGATCTATCTGAGTGCCCAACGCACTGTGCAATTCTCTCCAGAAGTGCGAGGTGAACTGAGGACCTCGATCTGATATAATGGACACCGGCACACCGTGCAACCTAACGATCTCCCGAATGTAGATCAGGCCTAGCCTCTCAGAAGTGTAAGTAGTAGCCATAGGAATGAAATGCGTCGATTTGGTCAATCTATCCACAATGACCCAAACCGCGTCAACCTTTCGCAAAGTCCGAGGCAACCCAACCACGAAGTCCATAGTGATGCGTTCCCACTTCCACTCAGGAATGGGCATCTGCTGAAGTAGGCCTCCTGGCCTCTGGTGCTCGTACTTAACCTGCTGGCAATTAAGACACCTAGCCACATACTGCACAATGTGTTTCTTCATCCGCCTCCACCAGTAATGCTGCTTCAAATCACGATACATCTTCGTCGCTCCTGGATGAACAGAATACCGGGAACTCTGCGCCTCCACTAGAATCCTCTCCATCAGGCCATCAACATCAGGAACACACAAACGGCCCTGGAGTCTCAAAACACAATCCTCACCCAAGGTAACCTCCTTGGCCCTACCCTAGACCACTGTCTCCCTAAGATCCTCCAAGCACGGATCATCGAACTGTCGAGCCTTAATATCTCCCAACAATGAAGACTGAGCAACCACATGAGCTAAAACTCGGCGAGGCTCCGAAAGGTCTAATGTCACAAGACGATTAGCCAAGGACTGGATGTCCAAGGCTAGAGGTCTCTCCTCAGCTGCAATGTAGGCCAAGCTACCCATACTCTCTGCCCTCCTGCTCAAAGCATCTGCTACCACATTTGCCTTGCCCGGATGATACAGAATGGTGATATCATAGTCCTTCAGCAACTCAAGCCATCTGCGCTGCCTCAAGTTAAGATCCCTCTGCTTGAATAAGTGCTGCAAACTGCGGTGGTCGGTATAAATCTCACAAGACACACCATACAAGTAATGCCTCAAAATCTCCAGAGCATAAACAATCGCCGCCAACTCCAAGTCGTGCACAGGAAAATGCTTCTCATGAACCTTCAGCTGACGCGAAGAATAAGAAACAACTCTCCCATCCTGCATCAACACACATCCCAACCCAACGCGTGAAGCGTCGCAATATATAGTATACATCCCAGAACCAGAAGGCAATGTCAGAACTGGTGTTGAGGTCAATGCTGACTTGAGCTTCTGAAAGCTCGCCTCACACTCGTCGGACCACCAAAACGGGTCATTCTTCTGAGTCAATCTAGTTGATGGAGCTGCAATAGAAGAGAACCCCTCCACGAATTGGTGATAATAGCTTGCTAGGCCTAGAAAGCTCATGATCTCTGTAGCTGAAGTAGGACGCGGCCAAGTCTGAACTCCCTCAATCTTATGTGGATCAACGTTGATACCCTCTCTGGATACCACATGCCCCAGAAATGCCACAGACTCTAACCAGAACTCACACTTGGAGAACTTAACATACACCTTCTGCTCTCGCAAGGTCTGAAGCACAACTATCAAATGCTGCTCGTGCTCACCCAAGCTCCGTGAGTAAATCAAGATGTCATCAACGAAGACAATGATGAAGGAATCAATATACGGCCAGAATACTCTATTCATCAGTCGATGAATGCTGCTGGGGAATTAGTCAAGCCAAAAGACATCACCAGGAACTCGTAATGGCCATATTTGGTACAGAATGCAGTCTTCGGAACATCTGAAGCCCGAATCTTCAGCTGATGGTAACCCGATCTCAAATCAATCTTAGAAAACACACAAGCACCCTACAACTGGTCAAACAAATCATCAATGCGCGACAGATGATACTTGTTCTTAATAGTAACCTTATTCAACTGGCGGTAATCAATACACATCCGCATAGACCCATCATTCTTCTTCACAAATAGAACTGGAGCACCCCATGGCGATACACTCGGCCTGATGAACCCCTTATCCAATAACTCCTCAAGCTGCTCTTACAACTCCTTCAACTCCTTAGGAGCCATTCGCTACAGGGAAATGGAAATAGGCTGAGTATCTGAAGCCAAATCAATACAATAATCAATGTCTCGATTTGGAGGCATGCCCGAAAGATCTAAAGGAAATACATCTGCAAACTCTCGAACAACTGGTACCGAATCAATAGTCGGGAACTCGGTAGTGGTGTCCCGCACATAGGCAATGTAGGCAAAACACCCCTTCTCGACCATATGTCGAGCCTTCATGAAGGAAATAACTCTTCTGAATGCACTAACTGAAGAACCTCTCCACTCCAACCTCGACGACTCAGGCATGGCTAAAGTAACTGTCTTGGCATGTCAATCCAACACAGCATGATGAGGAGATAGCCAATCCATGCCCAAAATAACCTCGAAATCAACCATGTCGAGCAATAACAGGTCTGCTCTGGTCCCCAACCCACAGAATGTGATCACACAAGACTGATAGACCCGGTCCACCACCACAGAATCGCCCACAGGAGTGGACACATATAAAGGAGAACCCAAGGACTCACGAGGAACATTCAGAAAATGAGCAAATAGTACTAAAACATATGAATATGTGGATCCTGGGTCAAATAGTACCGAAGCCTCCCTACCACATACTGAGATAATACCTGTGATCACGGCGTCTGAGGCTACTGCATCTGATCTGGCCGGAATGGCATAAAATCTGGCTGTAGCACCTGAAGATTAAGCTCCCCCAGAGTGAACCGGAGTTGACCGATCTCCACCTGGACGACCTCCCCCTTTAGGACGACCCCTGCCGACCTGTCCTCCACCTCTAGGTGGACGGACTGCTGGTGCCGGACCCAAAGGCTGATAACCCTGCCGCACTTCCTTGCCCCGAAGCCTGGGACAATGTCTCTGCATATGACTTAGATCTCCACACTCATAGCAACCTCTAGGTACCATAACCTACTGCCCGGAAGAAGAACCCTGAATGGCCGAAGGACGGTAGGAACGCTCTGGCATGGCACTAAACTGAGGCCTCACTGAACCACCTTGAGGAGGTAGTGGAGGTGCTGAATATGAAGGCCTGCTGGGCTGACCAGCCCCGAACTGACCTCTACTCCTAGATGGAGCATCCCTGAAATCCCCTGGGAACCTGGCCCTCGAGTCTTGCTGACCCTGCTCCCTGCTCCTCGACCTATAACCCTCGATCCTGCGAGCAATCTCCATTACGAGCTGATAATGAGTACCCATCTCCACCTCTTGAGCCATGGTGGACCTAATACCCGGATGCAATCCTGCTACAAACCTCCGCACCCTCTCGGCATCTGTAGGCAATATCATGAGTGCATGGTGAGATAGCTCTGAAAACCTGGCCTCATAATCCGTCACCGACATATTCCCCTGCTCTAGCCGCTCAAACTGACCCCGCAGCTCTTCCCTCTCAGAGGGTGGAATATATGTGTATAAGAACATCTGTGTGAACTGCTCCCAGGTAATCGAAGGAGAACCTGCGGTCCTGCTGAGTATATAAGACTGCCACCACCTGCGAGATCTGCCCTCTAACTGGAATGTAGTTAAGTCGACCCCATGAGACTCCAAGATCCTCATGCAGTGCATTCTTACCAAAGTATAATCTCTTAGGTGCACTGCCGAGGATCGAACGACCCATCCCAAAAGTGCACCTTTAAATCCGCCATGGCGTACGGCCCGCTCCCATGAGAGTGAGGGAAATCACACTCCGCTCACGGAATGTAAAATGCGAAGCGGTCACAAGCACATACAATACCATTAAAACTTACCTTCCATAACAATTTCCTTCCAATTATGCAGATCCATGAAATCTCAGAGGATCAATGCTAGGCATAACATGAGTTTATAACACATATGACGTTTCAAGGAAGAATATAAGGCGTGATGTGTGCCTAACTACCTGGACATTACAATAATAGTCGCTACGTACGGACTCTCGTCACTTTGTACACACGTAGCTCCCAAAACAATTACACATAGCATATAAATCACCTATGGGGACAATTCCCTCTTACAAGGTTAGAAAAGAGACTCACCTCGTGCCGAATCTACCCCTCGGACCAAGGATGCGCCCGAAACAACGAACTCTACACCCGAGGACTCGCAACTAGCCAAATATGGTATAATTATATCAATTCAAGCTCAAGGTAGATAAATTATCCTATTTATTAAAAAAATTTAACATTCTTGAAGAATTCCCAAAATTTAACCCCGGGCCCGCACACTCGAATTCCGAAAATTCTCGAAGAAATCACTCAATCATAGCCTAAGGATCGTTAATACGTGATTTCTACTTGAATTCATAGCAATAACTGGGCAATTCATCAATTTCCTCAAGAATCCTAAATTACTACCCAATTCTTGATTTTTCAATGACTTAATAGAGAATTTAACTAGTAATTCATGTTTGAAACTAGTATTAGTGAAGGATTTACTTACCTCTTTAGCAGCTAGGTCGTGGAACCTCTTTCCCCAAGCTCTCTAGTCTCTAATGGAAGTGAAGAATGGAGAAAATGGTTAAAATCCCGTGTTTTAAAAGAAAATACACTGCCCAGCTGCTCTTTCTGTGCGATCGCAGCTGGGCCAATGCGATCGCAGTGGTCAACTGGTCTGGGCCCCTGATATTCACTATGCGTTCGCAGTGGGGGCCTGCGATCGCGGAGAGTAGTTGGGCCAGGCTTGTGCGTTAGCGGGAGAGGGGCTGCGATCGCAGTGAAGTCAACTAGCCAGTCCAAAAACTCATCCCTGTGCGATCGCGGACAGACCTATGCGATCGCACATGTCATTTCTCACCCCTTCCCAAATCTGGTGTTTTAGATTTAAATCCGAGGGGTCCGAAACTCACCTGAGCCCCTCGGGAACCCGTTCAAAGGCACTGGCAAGTTTGTATTCATGATACGAACTCGCTCGATTTTTCGAAACGTGAAAAACAACAACAAAACTCGGAATTTGACCCCAAAACCAATTGATTCAAAATTAAGAACTTCAAGTTCTTGACTTCTATAACGATGCATCAAACCAACCTATACTACTCGGAATAACCTCAAATTTTGCAGGCAAGCCATAAATGACATAACGGAACTATTCACGGTCTCGGAATTCCGTTCGGACCTCAATAACATGAAATCACATTCCAAACAAAATTTCAAACATAAGGATATCCTAACTTCTATATGCTTCCGGGTCATCGCAAACCCGTTCTGAACATACGCCCAACTCCGAAATAATCATACAAAGATATTGGAACTGTCGAAATTCGATTCCGAGGTCGTTTGCTCAAAATATTGACCAAAGTCAAACTTTTCCAAATAGGCCAACCTTAAGGGACCAAGTGTTCCTAAACTGCTCTAAACGCTTCCAAATCCCAAACCGCCCATCCCCGCAAGTCACAAATCACAAGAAGCCTCTACGGGAATACCTATATAAAGGAACAGGGTCCGATAACGCAAAACGACCGGTCAGGTCGTTACATCACATCTCTCCTCTCAAGTAAAAATCCTTATTGATTTCCCTATGTATCTTAGATTTTTTCGCTCGATGTTGCTTGCATCACTAGAAAATCGTCACTCTCCATTACTGAGTTTGAACTTGTGAAACCCTAAGGATTTAATGGCCACTATAAATAGGGATTTAAATAGGCTCATCTAACAGACCTAACAAGAGCTAACACCTACCTATCCTAACAAGAATCAAAATCTTATACGAGTTAACTATCTAGAATCCTAGGTTTCGTTTCTCATTAATTTCTATTTTCTTCTATTTCGAAGTTACTTCATAGATCAAGAGTTTGAAACTTTGTTCCTAATATAGCTAAGTTAAAATCCTGTTTGGTTTGTTGCTCAAAAGGAGGTCAGTACCTTTTCATCCTTTCTATTTAATTGCTTTATTCGAAAATCATGAGAATGCTACTATGTTCCTATTAGAAGCTTCATTTATAATGAATGTTCAGAGTATAATAGTTTATTTTCGGTGCCATGACTTATTGATGATCTGTGATAAGCCGTTGTATTTAATATTGGTTAAGTAGTTGTATAACTTCAATCTATATTGTATAGCCTACACGATTAAGCAGCATAACTTGTGTTATTCATTTCTCACATCTACCTAGACTTTAGATCATCCTCTAATGTCCTATCACATTCTTCATGTTGTATTCTCTTAAGTTTTGTTGCTCTGTATTCAGGTCCTGCTATAGGCTTCATGTTGTTCATGACTCTCTTGAGTTCTGTTATTCTATATTTAGGTTTTCTGTTGTAGTCATCATGTTTATCATGCCATACTCTTTTAATGTTGTCATCCTATACTTGGGTTTGATGTTAAATGACTCTAGCTAGGATATACATAAAGGTATATAGGGTAACCCTGCATTACTTGGTAAGGTATTGTGAAATCTAAGCATCCAAAATGCTTTCCTTTTTTATATATAAATGTTTTCTAACCCTTAAGTGTTCTTGGAGTCATCTTTATGAATTCTTGACATCCATGTCTAACTAATAGTTGCAAAAAATCCTACTAGGATGAACAATCCTGTGAACATCATTGTTATGATCAGTCCTATCTCTTATGGGTCAATTTATAGTTGTGCCTATTATGGTTGAATGCTGACTATTTCAATGATTTGAATATGGCTCCACCATATTTAGTTAATCAACCTAGTCTGTACAGATGATTTAAGTTAGTTTAGCATGACGTTTCCCCTATTCTTAACCCTTTAATGATACTGATAACCTGATTCTGTAGTGTTTGAGACATATCTTGTCTTGTTAGCCATGTCCTACAATGCTCGTTAGGGTCATTCATCATTCAGCGTGTTACAAGTGTTGACGGTCAATGTTTACCTAATCTCAATAAAATAATTTCTAAAATACACTACACAGGCTTTATAATTAATTTATCAAATTACTTCCTAAATTTTGTTTAATAAGATTACTATGTTAAAAATTATTGTTATCATTTGGAAAGATAAAGTATTTCATAAGCAATTAATTATAACAGTTAGTACAGTCAAACCTCTCTATAATAGCCCCATTTTTTGAGTATTTTTGGATGTTATAGCAAACTGCTGTTATAGAAACCATATATTATAATAGAACATGAGATTTGGTTCCAGAAAAATTTGGCTTTTAAAGAGAAGTGATGTTATATAAGGATGTTGTTATAGAGAGGTATGACTGTAGTATATTTGATGATTATAATTTCTATAATATTTTATTGAAAATAATTAAGTTTATTTAAATTAATTCTAAAGGGGTTTAAAAATTAAAAGGGTACAATTGCAATTCCTAATTAAAATACAAACTGGCTATTTCCTAAATCAATTCCGGCCCAATGCACATGCCTATTCGGCATTGACCCAGTCTAAACACCCCATCCCCTTCCAACTTGGAATCTATGACATTCTCATTGAACCAATGAGATTGTTCCACGTCACCCTCCCTTATCACTCACAAAACTAATGCACATGCGTCTGAACTATTGGTCTATCTGATCAACGGCTCACATTTAATCTCCGATTTTCTTTTGATTTTCAAACACCCGCTCAGAGATCGAATCTCCATCGTCAAAATCCTATGAGCCAATGGCCACCAAAATTCCTTTCAAGAAACAATAACTTCCTGAAATTTCAGGGTCATTGATCACCAGACCCAGCTGCCCGGTCCTATCTCCTATCTCCTATATTTAACCTTAAAGATGACCCCAAATACCCCAAAAACCTAAATCATTTTTCACCCTGCCCAACCTCATTTCTTTCCTCTTCCTCTCTCTTTTCTCTCGTCTGCCTAGCTCCATCATTCAACACACCTTGCACAAATTAGTGCAAGGTCAAAAAATTAACTTCAAATCATCTCATTTGTCTCTCATATCCACAACTCTCGCTGAATCTTTGCATGTTACATCATCAAATTTCAAATAACCATAATCGAACCCTAACCTCTAGAGATGAAACCTTAAATCGTCATTGACCTTTCAAATCCATGGCATGCACGTCCATTCGTTTTGCTCATGTACTTCAGATCTCGTCGTTCCTTTAATTTTCACCATTTAATTTCAAAAGCCTTAATCGAAGAAGTCAAACCATAAGGGTGAAGTTCAACTCGCCAGATTTCTTTTTTAGTCCTTTCAAACCGAGGTATGCTTGAGACACTAGGTGGCTTCATCATTGATATTCGACAACCAGAGGTCAAATGCAATGACCTCAAGGTATTAGGGTTCTGGCCTACGTTCTCTTACGCTTCAACGGTCAGTCTCTCACATATCTCCTCTCAAGTAAAAATCCTTACTGATTTCCCCTATGTCTCTTAGATTTTTTGCTTGATCTTGCTTGCATCACTTGAAAATCGTCACTCTCCACTACTGATTTGAATCTATGAAACCCTAAGGATTTAATGGCCACTATAAATAGGGATTTCAATATGCTCATCTAACAGACCTAACAAGAGCTAACATCTACTTATCCTAACAAGAATCAAAATCTTATACGAGTTAACTATCTAGAATCCTAGTTTTCGTTTCTGATTAATTTCTATTTTCTTCTATTTCGAAGTTACTTCATAGATCAAGAGTTTGAAACTTTGGTCCTAATACAGCTAAGTTAAAATCTTGTTTGGTTTGTTGCTCAAGAGGAGGTCAATACACCTTCATCCTTTCTAGTTAATTTCTTTATTCGAAAATCATGAGAATGCTACTATGTTCCTATTAGCAGCTTCATTTATAATGTTTGTTCAGAGTATAATAGTTTATTTTTGGTGCCATGACTTATTGATGATGTGTCATAAGCCGTTGTATTTATTATTGGTCAAGTAGTTGTATAACTTCAATCTATATTGTATAGCCTACATGATTAAGCTGCATAACTTGCCTTATTTATTTCTCACATCTACCTAGACTTTAGATCATCCTCTAATGTCTTATCACATTCTTCATGTTTGTCATGTTGTATTTTCTTAAGTTCTGTTACTCTGTATTCAGGTCCTGCTATAGGCTTCATGTTTATCATGACTCTCTTGAGTTCTGTTATTCTATATTTAGGTTTTCTATTGTAGTCTTCATGTTTATCATGCCGTACTCTTTTAATGTTGTCGTCCTTTACTTGGGTTTGATGTTAAATGACTCTAGCTAGGATATACATAAAGCTATATAGGGTAACCCTGCATTACTTGGTAAGGGATTGTGAAATCTAAGCATCCAAAATGCTTTTCTTTTTTATATATAAATGTTTTCTAACCCTTAAGTGTTCTTGGAGTCCTATTTATGAATTCTTGACATCCATGTCTAACTAATAGTGCAAACAATCCTACTAGGATGAACAATCCTGTGAACATCATTGGTATTTGTTATAATCAGTCCTATCTCTTATGGGTCAAATTTTAGTTGTGCCTATTACGGTTGAATGTGGACTATTTCAATGATTTGGATATGGCTCCACCATATTTAATTAATCAACCTAGTGTGTACATATGATTTAAGTTAGTTTAGTATGATGTTTCCCCTATTCTTAACCCTCTAATGATACTAATAACCTGATTTTGTAGTGTTTGAGACTCATCTTGTCTTGTTAGGTTACAACCTTGATTGCAATCTATGTATGCGTGGGAATTTGGTATGAACGTTTGTTTATCCCTCATGACTTCATATTTTAAACTCTATTTTGGAATTATATCCAGTCCCTCCTATCCCCGGCCATTCTAGAATGAATCTGGTATAGGAGAAACTTCTATTGTAACTGATTGAGTGCAATAATTTGCTTGTATCATTTTCTGAATTTGTACTAATGATCTCAAGGGATTCAATTTATGTTATTTACCTAGGTGTATGCACATGATAAAATCTAAAGTTGAACTAACTTGTGATCAATCCATTAGGGCAATACCATATGCTATTACAACTCTAAAACTATGTGCCTTATCTATCTATGGGTCCTATGACTCATGTTGTTTGGTTCTTTAGCAACAATAGTACAATTGTTCCTATCTCCACATATGCTAAGAACTTGACTTTTAAACCTGTTCAATATGTGTTTCACTCACTTATATTCATACTGTCTCTATGAGTTTTTTCTAAGTTATTTAGTCAAGAATTAGTATTTTTGCGGTAGGAAATGTCATAGTAGTTAGTTTGCATGGAAACAACCTCATTGGAATTCATTCCTATAGGAAAGAATGAGTTTTCGGTGGTTAGGTTGATCTGCTCTCCACGACACAATCATTGCCCTGGGCCTTGAGACCCTTGGGAACTTTGAAGTGTCGGGGGTTCAAAGGGGGCATCAACCTTAAGTAGAATTCTCTCCTTAGACTTTAATTCATTCACACTTATTACTCTCTTTGGGTTTGGTATTTAATGACTATAAAAAGTGTTCAATGTGGATCATCTACTATGCATAACCTACACATTAGTATGAATTTTCTTAGTATTTAAATATTGTCATCAATCTTTTCTTTTAGTCTTTGCTCGCGAATCTTATATATGGATATGTGTATAGTACTGTTATAATGTCCTTCTCTTTTCTTTTTTGGACATGTAGAATGATTTGGGACTACTGAGTTCTGTAGGAACTCAGGCCCAAGTCCAGCCCTACTAAGGTCCAAGAGTCTGTCATCGCTCATCTTTGTTACTACTGGGCCTACTTCTTTGAGGCCCATTCCCTAGAGTCCTTTCTTTCCCTTCACTCCTTTATTTACTACTTTCGTTATTTTTACAGTTTCACTATGTTGTTCCTCTTTGCTGTGTTCATGTTGTTCTGCCTCAGATGTATATGACAATTGTATATTGGATTGAAAGCTTTATATCATCTTTTGCCTATAAAATAACTTAGGCAAGCCTTAAAGAACCTAAGATTAAAAGAGGCATTATTTAGTAATTAATTTTATATCCTCTAGTCATTAACTTTTAACTTATTACGTTTTGCTAACTCATTCTTTAAATATTTTTATGAATCTCAAGGCTTATCAAAGGTAGCACTCTCTCTTTCAAAAGGAAAACCAGAATCACCACGAGTTTAAATTTTCTAAAAAAGAAATCAACTATTTTGAAAGATTAAAGTGCTGATGCCCAAAAACAAAGGCTTTCAAATAATTTTCTATCTAAACCCAAGGTATATCATAGGATCATTTTCATAAAACTTTCACCATGTTAGAATAATATGAACTTCCATGATTTAGGAAAAAAATGTGCTTTAATTTAGCTTCCATTTTACACATTTTAAACAAACGTTCCATCTCCAAAATTCTTTTCAAGTTTCTATATACTAACACTAATTTCTTATGGGCTTTTATTTATATTCATAGTATTTAAACCATACTCTTCCCTTATTGATATTATGCCCTAATATATGGTAAGCTATAGCCCTTTTGAACACTAGTTAAGGCATAGTACAAATAATTAGTCCTAAATCTAGTCTAAGTCCTATATAGCTACCTCAGGTAGATTTTAAGGGGAGCCTAACACCTTCCCCTTAGAAGAAGAAGAACTCTCACTCATAATCTCACCGGTTAGGAGACATATAAAGAATATAAACTTTAGTAATTAAATAGGTATCCTTGTATACCTTTAAATATTAGGTGGCGACTCTCTTTCATCAAAAATAATGAAAATCACAAGTTGAATCTTGTGTTGACTAGTTCAAAATTGGGTGTAACAACATGGCACTTTTCTGGGGACTCACACTTAGGTTTTGACTTTAGCAGGCTCATACTAAATTTGACACTAATATTTGTTTGCACATTGTTGTAACTATAGGCAAATTCGCAATTTTATGATGACCTATTTTATTTGCTCTTTATGCTTATTGTCATGCTTATTCTTGCTACACCCTTATCTGTTACTGCTTTACATATACCGCCATAACATTTCTTCCAATCGAGTCTGGCCGAACACTATCACACACAATGGCACGCGAGGGGTGTCTTTTACGCCCCTCCTAACCTTCTTTTCAAAACTCTCTAGTTTCAGAGAATGGCTTTGTCAGGTCAACTGGCATAACTTCTCGCAGTCTTCAGTCCAACTCAAAAGTAGGAAACACTCTGGTTTAGTAAAAATATGTCATATTGCATAAACATTAGTTGAGTTGGTCCTTGGCATTGATACACAATTAGGAAAACAACCCTAATATCAACGGGTCATGCACCCAATGACATGACTTCTGTGGAAAGACAACAAACTCGATGAGACATCTAAAGATCCAAAGAAAACACTTACCCAAACCTTGCTTTACCTACTCCATAAAATGAAAATCAACCAAAACATCCCCGAGATTAACATGGTGATAGGAGCACCACACAAGTTGAAGCAGTGGTGGAAGAACATTCGCCGGGAACACGAAGATGCGATTCGGACACACATGGGGGCGCTGACTGCTTTGCTAAACACCCGAGAAGATAGGTTGGTCACTCGCCTGTTGATATAATTCTGGGATCCGGCTAAGGTGGTGTTCTAGTTTGCTGACTGTGAGTTAGTACTACTTTGGAATAAGTTTCTAGTTTCACGGAGCTTCCGTTCATAGGTAGGAAGCCAATACACCAGTCAGTATGCGCGACTACAGGTTCTTGGATGCTTTGGGTCAGGTTAACAATCAAGGTATGAGAAATATTCAAGAACGGATGGGTGAGCCTAGATCAGTTGTTCGATTGATTTTGTCATGCCCGGACCTCGGGGAGCAAGACCGGCGCTCAACCGAGATAACCCCGCCGAGCAAGCCTTCTAGATGCTTTATACCTGAACATACCCAAGAATAACGTGAAGACATAGTTCATTAATTAGACCATAGGAAGATCTCCCGAGCCAAGGGTCTATTGGAAACAACCTCTCTACCTGCATTAGGTAGGGGTAAGGTCTGCGTACAGACTATCCTCCCCATACCCCACGTGTTGGGATCAAACTGGGTTTGTTGTTGTTGTTTTTGTTGTTAGACCATGGGAAGATCATGTGAGTGACACCTATTCATTACCATTAGTTACATCATTAATAAGTCTCAAAACACATACACTTTCATAGTTTGAAGTGGGACATGTGATACAAATACCACATTACTAGTTTGACTTTCCCAACACCAACATACAACCCACACTATGTCTACGGAGCCTCTAATAGATAAAAAAAAGTGCTATGATAGTGCCGACAACAAGGCCCACTCGTTACCTAAAAATATAATAGACAAAGAACAAAATATATACGACCTCGAAATGAACCAGGGCTCACCAAGTCAGCTGGGAAGAGGGTGTACCGCTATCACTGATCAAAGCCGCTTGCTGTGGAACCACTTGCATCCATTTAAAATGCAGCTTCCCTAGCAAAATGGACGTTAGTACATGTGGAATAGTATTAGTATGGATGACCTAACACCCTCTCAATAGGACGAGTAATAAAACAAGGAAGAACGATCATAGAATCAATGGGAGCCTCAAACAATGCCAAGACATCAAGTTAGGAGCAAGATAAGATTTCATGTAAATTTTTGTATTTTAGGTTGGGAAATCTTTAGTACCGATATACCACTATGTCTTTATCACGAAGTCCGATCACAGCCCTATTGGCTAGGTCGTTTCATCCAAAGACATCCAATCACAATCACAATCTCAAGATCAATCACCACAATTTGTGCGACATGGCGTTCGATCCAATCGGCTAGGCCGTCTCACCACAATGCCATGCGGATCGACATCACCCTTATTTAGCAATCATATCAACCTATTTAAGCGGAATAATCTCATCACATGTATATCATCCTAAATAAGAGGAATAAACACAATCAACTCCTACACCGGCACGTGTAGTTTCAAGGTTAGGTTATTTCAACTTACCCTTCCTCGGTGACTAACGATACTCCCAAATGCTTATTGTATAAAGGTGTCACGACCCAAACCGATGGGCCGCAGTGGACACCTGGTACCTTACTCAACCGAGTACCAACATAATGTATCCTTTCATATCATACTATCATAGATACCTGAGCCGGAGAGGCTATTGTGGGATAAGTAGAATACAACATGTACTACCGACTTATACATAAGGCATACGTGCCTAATAGGCCAAAATTACCACTCGTACACTGAACATAGGCTGACAAGGCCATACAATATTTTACGTACGTGACGTCTTTCTACAAGCCTCTAAGGATACATAATTGTCGTAAAGGTCGGGACAGAGCCCCGCCATACCAAACAATACACATCTAAATCGTAATGACCAAATGTCACGACCCCAAATCCTAACAGGTCGTGATGGCGCCTATCGTGGAACTAGGCTAGCCACTATCACATAACTACACATTTATTTTAATAACATTTCTTAAAATTATTAATAATATTCCATAGCAAGAATAAAATTTCTCTAAGTCTTTAACAAAGCATAATATAATCTAACAGTCTAATTATTCCCCAGAACTGGAGTCAACTGATCACGAGCATCTAAGAATAATACTAACACTGCTAATGTCATAATACACTGTCTTAGAACAAAATACTAAATACTAATGAAAGAAGGGAAATGGAGAAGCAGCGGACGCTGGACAGCTACCTCAAAATCCCAAAAGCTGAAGCCAAACAGACGCAAATGACTACTGCTCAGAACCAGTACCTGGATCTGCACATAGGGGTGCAGGGAGTAATGATGAGTACGCCAACTCAGTAGTAATGAAAATAAATCAAGTCTGAAGATAAAAAACATACAGCAGAAAACACCAATCCACAAAATAGTAAAATACCGAGTCTCAAAGTATACATTTAGTACATATGCTTGAAAACCAATTTCCGTAAAGTCCTTTGAACATGTATATTTTCCAATGTTTCTCAGTAAAATTCCCAGAAATCTCAGTATGAAAAATGAAGTGAATCATAATCAAAAGCTCAGCAACATATCATTATAAACTGCCCCTCGGGCCAAATCATCACTCATCACCTCACCATCACTCAGTAACAGTCACTCAGCACCTCACAGTCACTCAGCATCAGCCCATCGGGCAACCTCCCTATAACTCATGCCTCCCAATCACTCATCACTCGTCACTCGGCACTCGGCACTCGGCACACGGACTCAGTAGGTACCTGCGCTCACTGGGGGTGTGTCCAGACTCTGGAGGGGCTCCTTCAGCCCAAGCGATATAACAAGCTAAATCATGGCATCAATCACTCAGGCTCTCGGCCTCTCTCATATCATAAATATCCTCACAATATTGGCCCTCGGCCTCACTCAGTCAGACACTCTCAACATGCAACTCGGGCCATAAGTAAACGGGGTTCTCGACCCAAAACAGTATTTCATTTCATAAAATAATAATATCATCAAGTCTGAGTGTCAACAATTTAACAAGAAGGACTGAGTGTAAAATCATAAGTAGCACGTGTGGATTATCAGAAAATAGCCCCCAAGGGTTAAAACAAATTTGTACTAGGCCCAAAACGTGGCTTACATCCAAAATATATCAAAACATAGTAATATTATTTAACATATGCTTTAAAAGCAGTTTCGCAACTCACTAGTTGCCTCTAAAGGAACATATTTCCAAATTTCCAATTCGTGCACGCCGCACATTCGTCAGCCATTGTGTGCGTCACTCCAAAACCGTGAAATGATGTAAGGTCCGGGGTCTCATACCCTCAAGATAGGATTTAAAGACATTAATTACCTCAAACTAGCCCGAAATGCTACTCCGCAAAACGCTTGCCTCTCGAATCAACATCTGAGTGCTCCAAATCTATCAAGTTCATATTTGTCACATCAATAATGCTAGGGGGATGATACTCAATCGAAAAATATCAACTTTACGCACAAAACCCGAAATTAGCCAAAACCTGACCCCCAGGACCGCGTCTCGGAACTAGACAAACTTTATACCAAAACGATCCTCATCATCTCACAAGTCCGTACACATAAAGAACTCTGAAATCGGAGTTCAAATGACCCCTCAAATCACCCCTAAAATGTCTCTTAAACTCAAGCCCTAGTTTCCCCCTTTTTCCACTGATCCCAATTAAACACTGTTAATAAGGTCTTTAATCACATATAAATGAGTTAATGAGTCCAAAATCTTACCTCAATGATGCACAAACCTTTCCCTCTTCAAAAACCCTCAAAAAGCTCGGAACCCGCACAACAATGGTGAAAAGAGGGCTAAAAATCGTTAGGTCCCCTTTTTATACTTTTCTGCCTAGGCTTTTCGCACCTGCGGCCTTATTCCTCACACCTGCGGCTTGCAGATGCAGCCCACACAACCGCTTCTGCAGATTCTCCTGGCTGACCAGATTCCGCATCTGCGGAGACTTTATCCGCTCCTGCGACCCGCACCTGCGATTCCCCATCCGCAGGTGCGGTAACACCAGTAAATTCACTTCAGCAGCTGATGCTGCACTTTTCAAGCCTGAATATTCCCGTAAACCATCCGAAATCAATCGCGAGCCCCTCAGAACCCCAACCAAACATACCAACACATCATAAATGATCATTCAAACTTAGTTGCTCTCTCGGAACACCCATAATAACATAAAAACACCAAAAATCACATCAAATCGAAGCATATGAACTTTGAAATTCCTAAATTTCACCAACGATGCCGAAACCATCCAAAACACATCCTATTGACCTGAAATTTTGCACACATATCAAAAATGACATTACGAACCTGTTCCAACTGTCGGAGTTCCATTCCGACCCCGATAGCCTATTTTTCACTGCCGACAGAAAATCATCAAAAACTTGTTGATACCCAATATTTCCTCAAATTATTTTCAAACTTGCATATGTGCCTTCAAAATCACTCTTTACAATAATTGCTATTCTCCCATAATTGTTTCCTATTTTTATCAAACTATTTTCCTGTTTACTTAATATTCTATATTCCATAATTATTCATAAATGATGTTATAAATAATTTCAAGACATTTTCTTACTCAATGTATTATTCATAATCCTATTCAATTCCATTAGGATTTAATTGTCCCACGAATTACCCAATATTGGCATTATTTAGCTAATTATAGCAATTTTGCAATAATAGCACAAGTGTACAGTTATACTATTTTAAAATCAATAATTGATCATTTTATATTTTTATATTAGTTAATCACCTTAATTTCATTTATTTAGTCTTAATTTCATTTTACACAAGTATTAGCTATTTTATTAATTAGTTATCTTATTTAATTCGGTATTTAACGTTTAGCCCAAGTTATTTAAATTATAATCAATTTTCAAACCCAACCCCACCTGACCCAAAACCCATAATTTAACCCAACCCAGAACCCATAATTAACCCATCCCAACCCCATACCTGATCTGAACCGTTGATCAAATGAGATCAACGGTCCATATCAATGTTACAATAATTAAACCCCAACTACCCCCTTGACCGACCCCTCATTTTGCTATCTCTCGTTCTCTCTCTATCTCTCTCTGGTTCTCTCTAGAACCTTCCCTGGCTTCTCTCTTCCGATGAAGTCCGTTCATCTTCTCTAGCTGGTTCTCTCACCGGAAACCATGGCTCCTCATCATCTCCTGTCTATTTGTCCACCTTGCACCGGTCCAGTGATACCTTAAAGCCCTCAGGCGAACCTGGAGCGGTTCATTCACCTCTCAAGGTCCCTCATGCCACTTTCCGGCCTCCCCCGGCCGTCTGAGTAAGAGCTACAACCTTTACGACTTAAGCTGACGACATCTTTGAGGTTTTTCTTACTTCTCTGGGTTCCACGAAACACTAATGCCTGATGTCTTTTCGATTTCTTTTAGATCTGCTTTAGATCTACGATATTACTAAACTTCTTTACATGTTTTTCTCTGAAAAAATACTTTTACTTTAACGATCTTTCATTTAAAAAAAACTAGGGTTTCATAACCCCATTTTAAAATTATTTTTTGCTTCTGTTTTAATGTAATTCTATGTTTCTTTCTATGATTTAATGATGGATTCAAAGTTTCTTTCATTTTAACTCACTTTACTAAAAACCCTAAGTTTCCCTAAACTCTGAATCTATCTACGACTGATATGCTGTTTGAATGTAAGAACTCTTATCTCCCGTAAATGTTTTAGCTTCTCTGTGATTTTATCCTGTTATTGCTATTAGGGTTCATGATTCATGTGTTTCTATTATGTTTAATATTATTGTTTGTCTCTGAACTTGTGTGATTCTTACTTTACCTAGGGCTTCCAATTTTCTACTGTTCTCTACTATTTGATTAAGGCTTTCCCTGATTTTGTGCTATTCATTTCTCAATAGACTTGATTACTTGTTGTCTCGACCCTTACATAGTATTCTCTATTGATCCTATTAATTTCCCTCAGAGCTGTGATATCCTTTCTCAAATATGTAACTTGTATGTGTTTTCCTTAGAATTGTTTACTAATTTCAAATTATTCCCTTACTTATGTGATACTTTCCTTAATTAGAATTGATTCCCCTGTGATTTTAGTCCAATACGTGATTCCTATGATTTAGTTTTAGAATTAAATTGTATCCTACCTTATTTATGTGCCTAAACATGCTGTCAAATATTCCGCACATATATTTTCCTTATGTGAAAAACACGTATTTGACCTTATTACATACTACATTCTATGCTACTCCTATTATGGTATAAACAACTTTTGAGTGATCTTTTCCTTATTTAGCATAATTTATACCCGTTTGAACGATGACTCCCTAATTGAAGGGAGTCCAGACCTCTGATTGATTTAATTGATGTTGTTTTCTATAATTATCCATTCTGCACTCGTTTCTAGCATTATATATACACTCTATTCATTCCTCACAAGGACACGAACATATACACTGTTCTACGCTCTCTCCTACACACACACACATACTCTCTTGCTTCTCTTGCTATTTACTTGCAACTCAGTCGGCTGAAAGCCAAGACTGAGTAATTCTATTATTCTATTGCTTTGCTGCTCTACTGTTATGTTGCTCTACACACTATTGCTCTACCTATCTTCATTGTGCTGCTCTTCACTCTGCACTTATTCTTTCATTCAACCGGTATGTTTTCAATTTAAGTTCACAGCATCCAAAACAATATGCTCTGTAGGTATTACGATTCCTTTTGTTTCTCTTATGTTTCTACTTGTGGTTCTGCTGTTTACCTTGCAATTAACGTGTCTATTTTGTCTGTGTGATCTCCCTTTCCCCTTTAGTTCAACATGTTTATTGCTTTTCTTACATGTTTCACTATGATTCTGCCTTACCCCCTGATTCCTAACATTATAAGCATGTACTCATGACACCTAGTTACTATGTAATCCTGAACCCTTCCCCTGAACCTAATGTGTAACTCTGTTTAGAATCCCTCAATATAATGTTGTTGAACTCCTGGCATGAACACTTTGTGATAGACTATTGCTGTGATTATTTAAAGTTCTGTGAGACTTCTCTGATGTTAACCCGTGTGCAACTATGCTTTCACATATGAACTACATATGTTGTGAAAGGTCATGGCATATGGTATTATTGGATCTGGAGATTTGGGCCTATCGTTAGGCTCCCTATAGTGTAACTTCTTAATTTCCTTGTTTACTTATGTAATTCATGCAGTACTGGTATGTAATAATTAATTGTAAAATATGATTCTGGGGCTGGATATTGAAATGAGTGGGGTTATGCATGCTTAGTATAGATACAGATAGAAACCATGCTTGTAGGTTTATTTTATATACGTGCGCAATAGTCACCATGCTTAGGAATACCGGTCATTCATGCATTAGATACCATGATACTTAGGTTTATTTATTTCAACATCTCATCATACTCATATCCGCTTAGAAATCATGTTCATAGTTGAATAAAAATAAAAGTGGTTGTTATAATGTTACTGCTTCAGCAATCTCACAACTACATCACCTAGAAGTCATGTGATGCTAGGATGAAGTAATAACATTAGCTACCAAAGCTTGCATTTAGAAATCATGTCCCATAGGATGTTACATTCAGCATGTTACTTGTGCCAAAATCCTGTGTTAAATCAACATAATGCTATGAACACCTAGAAAAATCATGTGTTAGGTTCAGCAACTTAACAAAGAATTATATCTTTGTACGTTTTGTTTTAAGTCAAATGTGTTAACAAATGGATCTTGCTAAAATAAATTCTGATGCTGAAAATGCATATGCATTTAGAACATCATGTATAGGTTTTTTGCATCATGTTGCACCTTGCTTGCATTTAGATATCATGCCTTTAGGATCACATCTTTATTAATTTTAACAATCTTTCCCTTATCCTAGTTAAGATTAAAACAGACTCACCCCTGCTTAACAACTATCGTCTAAAAATAGATTCTTAAAATTGCCGAACTGAATCAGTTTAATATGCCTAGGCAAGCCTTAGGTGTTAAACTTGTTAAAATCGGAAAACTATTCCTCTTTTTCTGTGTATTGTTTGGTTAATTACAGATAAGAAATCCATTGTCTGAAATTGGTAAAAATCCTTTCTCTGAAACTCTGTAATAAACCTACCTCACTACTGTATTCTCGCCTAGACATCAGGCATTAGGATCTGAAGTTAAAAGACCTTATGTGTGTTTGAGTCGTGCTGATATGTGCATAAGTTGCGGAGGAATATCTGAGCCTCATATTTGCTTCTATGTGTTTTTCCATATTTGTAGTCCTAACTATCTTTGCTTGTCGTTTAGAATTTTGTCCTTTAAACCTAAGGGTTCAACCTAGTACTTCCCTTGTAGGATAGTAGACCTAGCCTCCTCCGGGACTGATAGGATGGGATGGGTAATAGAACGCGATAGAGTTCGTGACCAACGCACGTTTTAAATACTTTCACGGGGTGGGAAAGGGTAGAATATGGATATGATGACCGGTGCGCTAATACCACATGTAGACCCTCTTTGAGGAGTGATATACCGGGTATTGCATTGATGTGATCCATATTGTTTTGAACCTAGGATGTCTTTCTCTCAAATGTCTTACTAGTTCTTTCAAAAGTTAATAACTCTGATGCTTATTTGAAATCCCCGCTTATTTGAGCTTTTACTTGTTACTTGCTTATTGTACAAATTCACGAAAACCATTTGGTCGGGAACCACAGTTGTGGTTCCTGAGGGGTGCCTAATACCTTCCCCTTGGGATGACTTCAAGCCCTTACCCAATCTCTGGTAATGCAAACTAGTCTCATGAGTTAATCCCTCTAGGTGCCCTAACGCACCTTTAATATCGTTAGGTGGCGACTCTTCTTTTAACCCTCCTCCTTTAAAAGGAGTTGTCAGAATGTCATAAACCCGATCTCCGCTTAAAGGAAAAAGGGGGTGCGACAGCATCGCGACTCTGCTGGGGATATACCTAGGCTTTTACCATTACAAATTGTTTCGTGAATTTGGACCTTTGATTTAGATTATTGCTTGCACCCCTTCCCCTCCCATGTTACATGCCATTAATAGTTTACTTCTTTAAAGTATTTATTCCACTTGATCAGAACTAACATGTCTCTTTGTTTCCCCTTTGTACTTGTTGTCAATCATAACTGTTGTATTTACCGCTTTCCTTAACGTGAAAATACATGACTATCTGTTTGAATGCTTATTTATTGCATATCATGCTCAACATTCATACTCCACTCATGCCAAACAAAATACTATATCAACGCTTACAATGAGTGGTTGCGCTCTTCCTACATTATTACCCCTTAAATTTGGAAAAGGCGTATTTGCGGTAAAACTAGTCGACCAGCAGTGCAGTCGATAGTTCCGTGCCTTCCCCCTTGAGTTGTCTGCTCAAGGTTACCATTCTAAAACCCCATAGAAACCCTACTCCATTATACTGTTTCATGCATAATGGTCAAACTTAGCCAGTAACGTGGTGTCCGCACAATAGCCTTTAAAATAGCCTTGTCCAAAGTCTACTGAGTTTCCCTAGAACCCAAATGGACACCCTCACGCTCTGTGCATTTATTTGGAGAACTAAATGCTTCCTCCTAATTATTGGTGTTAAATAGTCGAGTCTGGTGGGGGTAAAGGGCCTAACCTTGTCTGTTTCGTAGAAAATGAGGCACGAAGTCCCCAGATTCGGCATGGTCGCCAATATTCACCCTAGGATGCTGAATTGGTAAGAAGACCTCCACTCTAGTGACACAACTATCGTCAGAAAACACCTGGGCAATCTACCATCTCTTCTAGATATCCAGCCAAAAGAAATGATGATAGAGGCCGCTGCTCTGTTTTGGGATTGCGATAGGTCTGAGTTCCGCTTTGGGAACCTTGAAATGACACCTTTATTAGAAGAGATAGGAGGGTTGGCCGGTCTAGCTTGGGAATCTCCGGGGTTGCTGATGCCTGAAAACCGCACGGGCAGGGGTTTCCTCAAAATGATGGGTCTGAAAAAGAATCCAGAATTGGTGTGTCTGAAAGATTCATACATCCCTTTCGACTATTTATATGAAAGGTACGGTCACAACAAATCGTACCGCACCTACCAAGACGAGTTTTCCATCACCTCTCTGGGACATATCCATCGCCGAGTGTTCGTGTTTATGGTGTGTTTTTTGGGTTTCATTGTGTTCCCAATGAAGAAGGAAATAATCCATACTAGGTTGGCCATGGTAATTAAGACGCTAATGGAAGGGATAGACGGGCATGACTTCAGCATTGTGCCCATGATCATCGCAGATATGTATCGGGCCCTAGAAATGTGTCAACGAGGAGCAAGGCATTTCGAAGGTTGCAACTTATTAATCCAACTCTGGCTCATAGAACATCTACAAAAAGATGAATATCGACAAGACATCCATCGAAGGATTTGGGATGACCACATCGCTTTCCATCACCCAAAGAGAATCAACTATATTCCCGACATGTTCGCTCAGCCGGAGAATGCCGAAGGATGGGTTGAGTTATTTGGTAACTTAATCGAGGATCAGGTTCAATGGATGTTGGAGTGGTTTCCGATAGACGAGTTCATCATTCGATCCCGAGACGCTTCATTTCTGATACTGATTGGTCTGAGGGGGACATACCCTTACGTCCCTCTGCGAGTTATGAGGTAAGCAGGTAGGAAGCAGGTCATGCCTAGGGTCTAGAAAATGAGTCATCTTCGAGCAGACTTTCAGAATGATGATAGCCCTCACAAGTGCCAAGCTCAAAACCTATGACACTGAAAGATTAGGCTTGAAAAAGATACCATCGAGCCAGACAAGTATCACGCCGGTTGCACTCCTTTCTATCTTGGTTGGTTAGAAGAAGATCTGGGTGGTCGAATCGAGTCGGGGTTCATTCGAAATAACCGGGTCATAGACGAAAATGCTGAAGCACAAGTCAAGTACAACCAACTGCGCAAAAGGATCCGTGAATGTAAGGATGATCACCACAAGATACATGAGTCCAACAAAATGTTGATCAAGGAATGGAAGGATATGACTATCAACGCCAACAAGAGGTTGGGGTACTTGGAGCAAGGTATAGTTGAACTAGAGAAGAAATTCATCAAAATGATCGAGACTTGCCAGAAGGCTGAGGGAGCTGAAGGGGGATACCTAGCCAGAACCTACCTACTACTGGGACTTCGCGAGTTGGGAAAGCTGATCGAGGGAAGCAAGAATGCCGAATCTGGGGAAGGTCCTTCTGGGACCAAGTAGATAGGGGTGTCTTCTTTTGTATTCTTCATTAATGTAATAAGGCCTATGGCCATTAGTGCCTTTTATTTTCGCATATTTAGAGTCGTTTTAAAGATTTGTCTATTTTCTATCAATAAAATGAAGCATTTAGCATTTTAAGTTCTCCAAATCAATTTGTCGCTAGGCCTACCTCGGGCACAAAGAGGTCCCCAACTTAGGATACACTTTACATTTCCGCATTATGTGTTTAATTACTGCAATATTTTTCATAATCCTCACTGACTTGGCTACCTTATGTTTGTTTCTCTTTTAGTTATTATCCCTTTCCCAAAGGTTAGTTCGTGCATTCTGGCATCATCCACCTACCGCACAAGATCCAAAGGGCCTCCACCTACTCCTCTTCTCAGTCCTCCCAAAGGTAGAAACAAGGGCAAAAGTCAGATGGCAGAATCCAGCGATATTAGCAAGGAAAATACGGTTGAACAGATAGAGGCCATTGACGGCTGGGGTATTCAAGTCTTGCATGAAAATATGTCACGATTAGAACAGAAATTGCTGAAATTTCAAGAGGAGCTCGACCAGGTCCGAAATCTGGCCAATCTGTCATTTTCCCTCAACGTCCCTGACATCAACCCTACACCACCACATAATGTCCAAAAACAACCAAATCACCATGCACCTCACCATAACACCACTTCCCCAAAGAACCAAACTCTCCCTGCACCATGCAACACTTGCCACAACAACACTCCACCATCCATCCACGAACCTCAAAACCTCACGAAGGACCATTTCCATGCCTACAAAAATCCCATCTACGTGGAAACTGTGACCCATTCCATTTCTCCTATCTCACATACATCCGAGTCTGATGAAAAGGACTTGCTTATCAAAAATCTTGATGAGGAACTTAGAAAGTTGACTAGCCGAGTCGAGGATGTTGAGGGAGTCAAGGGAATTGAAGGTTTGAACTATGAAGATCTCTGTATACAACCTGATGTCGAACTACCCGAGGGGTACAAACCTCCAAAGTTTGAGATGTTTGATGGCACTGGTGATCCGAGGGTCCATCTGAGGACCTATTGTGATAAGTTGGTTGGCGTAGGAAAAGACGAAAGGATCCGCATGAAGTTGTTCATGAGGAGTCTGAAGGGAGACGCACTGTCTTGGTACATCATCCAAGACCCTAAGAAATGGTCAAACTGGGTAGGCATGGCAACAGACTTCATGGACAGGTTTAGATTCAATACATAGAATGCACCAGATGTGTTCTACATCAAAAACTTGAAGAAGAAACCCATAGAAACCTTTCGCGAGTATGCTACTCGTTGGAGGTCGGAAGCTGCTAAAGTCATACCTGCTTTAGAGGAAGAACAGATAAACAAGTTCTTTGTCCGAGATCAGGACCCACAATATTATAAACGGCTAATGATGGTTGAAGGCCACAAGTTCTCCGACATTATCAAATTAGGAGAGCGAATTGAAGAAGGTATCAAGAACGGTATGGTTACAAATTATGAAGCTTTGCAAGCCACTAAAAAGGCTTTGCAGTCCGGTGGTGTGTCTAAGAAGAGAGACGTGGGAGCCGTGAGTGTTGCAGAACAAGCCAAATCCCAGCCCAAATACCAAGTCTACCCAACACCTCCGTTCATATATCAGCCAACCCCGAACTACCAAGCACCCTCACCTCCTTACCAAGCTCCACCACCCACATATCAACCTACCCCACATAGATATTCACAACCCGCTCCCGTCTACAACACCTATAATTCCCAGCCACCTAACTATCAATCACCCCCTACCTGTCAAAACTTCCCTAGGCCTCGCCCTAACTTTGATCGCCGTCCTCAAAAGCAATATACCGCTATAGCCGAGCTCATCGACCAATTGTATTAAAAACTCAAAGTTGTTGGTTACGTTACACCTATCCCTGCTTCCACCACTGAGAACCCTTCTCAGTGGGTTAACCCAAACAAATCCTGTGCATACCATTCTGGCATGAAAGGACACACCATCGAAGAAGTCCGCTCTTTGAAAGATAATATACATACCCTCATTGATAACAAGATTATTGTGGCAAAAGACCCCGCTTCGAATGTCCGCAACAACCCTTTACCAGACCATAAAGGTGCATGTACCCATATGATTGAAATAGATGATGATTTGGATCCCGAGTGGTTAATCGGGTTGATCGCAGAAGGCGATGACCCAAAGAAACCTGCAGTCACTCTCAACCCGATCATAGTCCAGAATCATCCATCTGATAATGCCGAGGTGAATATGTCTATCCCACTTGAGTTCGAAGCAGCGCCGCCTGCAAAGAAGAAGGCGCTAGTGCTAATTGAAGTTGAGTTTGTATCTCTAGCAAACGCACCAGCACCACTCGAGGTTGCAGTCCTGCCACTCCTAACATACACTCCAGTTGAAGTAAGAATGGCCACGCCGATTCTAGTAGCAATGTCAACCACAACCATTTTTCTATTCAGATGCTATCCCTTGGGAATATACAGCCGAGGCGGGAAGGAAAGGTAAAAACAGGTCTGAGGAAGCCATCGCAGCACAGGGTATGACGAGAACTGGTAGAGTCTATACCCCTGAACATCTGGCCGAGTCAAGCAAACAAGCCGCCAACCGCCCTCCCCTCATTGAAACAGGTTTCGATGATCTTTGGAGGAAAATACATGCTAAGGAGTATTCAGTCATCAACAAACTGAACAAGACACCAGCGCATATATCTATTCTCTCTTTGCTGCAGAATTCTGAGATGCACAGAAATGCTTTATTAAAAGTGTTGAGCGAAGCATACGTGCCGAACAACATCACTAGTGGAGAAATGGCCAACATGGTGGTCCATGTACTGGAAAGTCACAAAATTACTTTTCATGAAGATGAGTTACCACTTGTGGGATTGGGACACAACAAAACATTGTACATCACCATGCAATGTGAAGATCATTTCATTACAAGGATTTTGATCGATGGAGGTTCTAGTCTTAATATTTGTCCGTTGATAACACTCAAGAAATTGGGTAAAGGACTACATGAGATAAGAGAGGGAGCAATCAACGTAAAAGCCTTCGACGGGTCTCAAAGATCTACCATGGGGGAAATCAGTCTATGCCTACAGATGGGACCAACCTGGTTCGAGGTGGACTTCCAGGTAATAGACGTGCCGACATCTTACAACTTGGTGTTAGGAAGACCCTGGATCCATGTTGATGGGGCCGTCGCATCAACACTACATCAGGCGGTGAAATGCGAGTGGAACCACCAAGAGGTGATCATCCACGGCGACGGTAGCAACCCTATCTACAGTTGCCAGATTATCCCTGTGATTGATGGAAAGAGAAAACTGGGTGGAGGAACTTATCACCATATTGAGCGAGTCAATGCCATTGACAAGGACAAATGGTGGGATAGCAAGATCGAGAGCATCCTGAACTGGGAAGGATACGAGCCAGGTAAAGGTCTCAGTAAAACCTCCAAGGAATCACAAAGCCCATAAAACTCAAGAAACATGGTACTACTTTTGGTCTGGGGTACGAGTATACATGGAAATAACTCAGAAACCGGTCGCCGCCATGGCACGGTCATCACTACCTCCTAGAGCAACCTATACCTCATCTGGAGCTGACCTTCAAGCATGCCGACATTATTTATGGATCATATGAAGAGGAAGCACTTATAGCGATGAGGAATTTGTTTTTGGAAAACAGCGATATGGATTGCTGTGTTGTTCTCGAGGAGGAGGGGGAGGAAGGCCCTTCCGTACAGGCAGTGAGCGAGGGAACATATTTCAGGAACTGGTCTATCAGGACCACCAAAGCCCGTCGAGCCTCGGGGTAGCAAGGCTAAAAACAAGCATTATTTACTGTTTATTTACTAAACAATTTTCCTTTTTCTGCATTTTTCAATTCCCGCAATAAGATCTTCAATGTTCAAAACAAGTTATTCAATTTATCAAAGTATTTTCAATTTCTTTATGAATCCGATATCTATTGTTACCATTTTCTCTCATTACTTTATCTATACATCATTACTATTACTTTACTCGATGAACCGATGACTGTGACGTGCAATGAGGTAACGCAACAAACGGACATTGATTCAGACGAAGACGATATACCCGACGAAATTGTTAAAGATCTCAAAAACTTTGAAAATAGACCTAAGTCTAACTTGGATGAGACTGAGGTTGTCAACCTGGGAGATTCAAAGAACGTCAAGGAAACACAGATCAATATTCATTTGTCATCGTCAGAAAAGAAAGAGTATACAGAGTTTCTAATGGAGCATGAGGACATATTCGCCTGGTCGTATGATGACATGACTGGTCTAAGTACGTCCATTGTGGCTCACAAAATGCCGACCAATCAGACATGTCCACCGGTAAACCAAAATCTCAGAAAGTTCAAACCTGACATGAGCTTGAAAATCAAAGAAGAAGTTACCAAGCAGATCAACGCCAAAGTTCTCCGGGTAGTTGAGTACCCGACATGGTTAGCCAACATCGTACCTGTGGCAAAGAAAGACAGGAAGGTCAGAGTATGTGTCGACTACCGAGATCTCAATCGGGCCAGTCCGGAAGATGACTTCCCCTTGCCAAACATACACATTTTAATTGACAACTGCGCCAAACATGAGCTACAATCCTTCGTAGATTGCTGTGCTGGTTATCATCAAATTTGGATGGATGAGGAAGATGCTGAGAAAATGGTGTTCATCACACCCTGGGGAGTGTACTGTTAGAAGATGATGCCGTTCGGTTTAAAGAATGCAGGGGCCACCTACATGAGGGCCATGACTAGCATATTCCATGACATGATTCACAAAGAGATCGAGGTGTATGTGGACGACGTCATTATCAAATCAAAGAAAGCTGCTGATCACATGGAAGATTTGAGGAAGTTCTTCAACAGGTTGAGAAAATATAATCTGAAGCTGAACCCCGCAAAGTGTGCATTTGGGGTTCCTGCTGGGAAGTTGTTGGGATTCATTGTGAGCCGCCAGTGAATAGAATTGGATCCGTCAAGGTCAAAGCCATTCAAGAACTACCACCGCCAAAGAACAAGAAAGATGTTATGAGCTTCTTGGGGAGGCTCAACTACATCATCCGATTCATAGCACAGTCTACAATCATCTGTGAGCCGATCTTTAAAATGCTGAAGAAGGACGCTGCGACTAAGTGGACCAAGGATTGTCAAAAAGCTTTTGATAGAATCAAGGAGTATCTATCCACACCACCGATCTTGGCACCACCTGAGCCAGGTAGACCCCTGCTACTCTACCTTTCCGTACTGGATGGAGCTTTCGATTGCGTTCTTGGGCAACATGATAAAACAGGAGGGAAAGAGCAAGCCATTTACTATCTCAGCAAGAAGTTCACTCCGTATGAGGCCCAGTATTCTTTGCTGCAATGCACTTTCTGCGCCTTGACTTGGGTCACTCAGAAGTTGAGAAACTACTTCTGTGCCTACACAATATATCTCATATCAAGAATGGATCCATTGAAGTACATCTTTCAGAATCCCATGCCCACTGGCAGGCTAGCCAAGTGGCAAATCCTGCTGAGTGAGTTCGACATTATCTATGTGACTCAAAAAGTGGTCAAGGGACAAGCATTAGCAGACCATCTTGCTGAGAATCCAGTGGACGGGGAATATGAACCCCTGGAAACATATTTTCCTGATGAAAATGTATCATTTGTAGGAGAAGACATTGCAGAATCCTACGACGGTTGGAGGATGTTCTTTGATGGTGCAACAAACTTCAAAGAGTCGGTATCGGAGTAGTCTTAATATCAAAAATAGGCCAGCATTATCCGGTATCTGCCAAGCTCAGGTTCCCCTGCACAAACAACATGGCTGAATACGAGGCCTGTATCTTAGGGCTCAATATGGCCATTGACATGAACGTCCAGGAGATGTTAGTGATTGGTGACTCAGATCTATTGGTAAATCAGGTACAAGGAGAATGGGAAACCAAAAATTCCAAGATACTACACTATCTACATCACGTTCAGGAGTTGAGAAAAAGGTTCACAAAGATAGAGTTGCGGCATGTCCCCAGAATCCAGAATGAGTTCGCCGATGCTCTGGCTACCTTGTCATCTATGATTCATCATCCAGAAAAAACTTTCATTGATCCCAAATCCCAGTGAAAATTCACAATCAGCCGGCCTACTGTGCCCATGTCAAAGAAGAAGAGGATGGACATCCTTGGTTCCATGACGTCAAGGAATATTTGGCGAAAGGAGAATACTCAGAACTTGCAAATGCCACTCAGAAGCGCACACTTCAAAGATTGTCTAATAATTTCTTTCACAGCGGAGGAATTCTGTATAGGAGGACTCCTGATTTGGGGTTATTAAGGTGCGTCGACTCAAAAGAAGCATCAAAACTATTGGAAGAAATTCATGTTGGGACCTGCGGTCCACATATGAACGGGTTTGTATTAAAAGAAGATACTCCGAGCTGGTTACTTCTGGATGACCATGGAAATAGACTGCATCTAGTACGTCCGAAAATGCCACCGCTGTCAGATACATGGAGATATGATAAAGGTACCTTCGAGTGAGCTTAATGCAACATGTTCACCATGGTCGTTCGCCGCCTGGGGCATGGACGACATTGGACCAATCAAGCCTGCCGCCTCCAACGGACACAGGTTTATTCTGGTTGACATTGATTACTTTACTAAATGGGTCGAAGCAGCCTCCTACAAAGTAGTTACCAAGAAAGTCGTGGCCGACTTTGTCCGCGACCGCATTGTTTGTCGGTTCTGAGTTCCAGAGTCAATCATCATCGACAATGGTTCTAATCTCAACAGTGGCTCGATGAAAGCCATGTGTGAAACATTCAGATCAAACACAAGAACTCCACAGCTTATAGACCTCAGATGAATGGAGCTGTAGAAGCTGCTAACAAAAACATCAAGGAAGATGATAGAAAGGCACAAGAAATGGCATGAGAAGTTATCGTTCACCTTACTGGGACATCGCACCACAGTCCGCACATCAACAGAGGCAAATCCCTATATGCTGGTTTATGGTACATAGGTTGTTATTCCTGCCGAGGTTGAGATTCCATCTCTAAGAATTATACAAGAAGTTGAGCTCAGCGACACGGAATGGGTAAGGAGTCGTTATGAGCAACTAGCCCTCATAGACGGAAAGAGAATGAACGCATTTTGTCATGGTCAACTCTACCAGAACAGAATGTCCAGAGCTTTCAACAAGAAAGTCAAGCCAAAACGATTCACAGCAGGCCAGCTGGTGCTAAAGAAAATCTTTCCTCACCAAGACGAAGCCAAAGGGAAGTTTTCTCCCAACTGGCAGGGTCCGTACATGGTTCACATAGTGTTGACAGGAGAAGCACTCATACTTGTGGAAATGGACGGAAACGTTTTGCCAAAACCAATCAATTCAGATGCAGTCAAGTGCTACTATGTGTAATTCCATATGCTTTTGTCAACAATGTAAATTGAACTACGCCTGACCTGATTCCCGTTTAAGAGGGGATACGTAGGTAGCCCTATGGGTTCGGTCACAATTTAATAAAAAATTCATTTTCCCCACGAATAGAAATTGGGGCAGAATTTTAAAGAGGACCCTCAAAATTCTTAAGCAAGTTCAGCCGATCACCGCATGAGCAACAACCAAAAGTATTCACCCATCAACTGGGGCAGAATTTTGAGGAGGATCCTCAAAATTCCGTGGCAAGAGAGGTTGCAATGTCTCAGACCGCGTCCCAACTGTCGGTTCAGACAATATTATCACGATCAAGTGAGCAAGTCAAGTGAAGCCAGCGAGAATGCGAACTAACCTTTCCCCTTACAGAACTCACGATTTTTCTTTGGATGCAGGCACAAAGATCGCAAAGGCCCCAAAACATATTATCTTCCCGAAGAACACACATTTCTCAAAGACACACTTCTCAAACTCATCTCACACGCTGCCATTTATTATCATCACAAACGGCACTTCACTTATCGGAAAATTCAAAACAATCATATTGCGCAATTCATCACCAGCTAAGAACTCCTATCTGCATTTTTATGTTTTACACTTACACTGCATAAGGCTACCTTTCTGCCTTCCGAGACTAAACGCTGTCTGATGTGCCGGAGAATTTCGGCACATTTAATACCATAGTGCTTAAACTATGGCTCGTTTCAAGAGAATTTACTCTTATTAATTATAGAATTTTGGTATTTTGCAGTACACAAGGTGTAAACACTCAAGACCATGCAAAAGATAGTTAAAGAAGAGAAAAGAGGAGGCTAGAGATCGCATACCGCAACAGAAAGTTGAGTCAAATTTAAGGAGTGAAATGCGGTCAAATGTGCGACCGCATATCTAAAATGCGAACCGCATTTAAATCGTATCACCATCTGATGCCTGAAGCTACACTGCAAATGCGACGCACGAATGCGATCGCCCATCACTAATGCGGACCGCATCTCTCAAATGCGATAAATCTCTGGGACCTAGGGTTTTGATATGCGACGAAGAAAGTGAAGATGCGAATCGCATCACTGTTATGCGACAGGAATGCGATCACATATAAGCCCGACAGGGGTGTTTTTGTCCGCTTTTCACCTGAATTTTCTGCCCACTATAAAAGGATTTACTTGGATATTGTGGGTCATTCTTGTCTAGCTTTTGAACAACATTCTCTCATTAAATATTCTTCACCTTTTGGAAGTATTAGAGCAAGGAAATGGTCGTTTGTAAGCATTCATGACACTATTCAATACTTGTTTTTGGTTATTTATGATGAGTAGCTAAGCTTAAACACTGAGGTTGTGGACCCTAAATG
>ML249890.1:52779-122889 GCA_005239495.1 Nicotiana undulata
GGGACACAACCTTGGTTATTTTACCCATATTAATTACAACCTAAATTAGTCTCCCTTGTTACTACTCTTTCTTTAAAATATTAAACTATCAATCCCCATCTTCTCGTTCACTAATGGAATAGAATTTCGATTTGAGTTAAGAACCACACTGACAAAGTGATATTTTCACACCTATTCCCTGTGGGATTCGACCCCAACCTTGTTGGGTTATTATATTTGACTTCGACCGCTTTACACTATTTCAAAGTGTAATTTGAGCGTATCACTGTCTCCATCTACATCTGCATCGCATAAGGCTACCTTTTTGCCTTTCGAGACTAAACGTTGTCTCCATCTGCATCTGCATCGCATAAGGCTACCTTTTTGCCTTTCGAGACTAAATGTTGTCTCCATCTGCATCTGCATTGCATAAGGCTACCTTTCTGCCTTCCGAGACTAAACATTGTCTCCATCTTCATCTGCATTTATTTCTTGCATAAGGCTACTATTATGCCTTCCGAGGTTAAATTCTACCTCTATCTATATTTGCATAAGGCTACCTTTCTGCCTTCCGAGACTAAACATTGTCTCCATCTTCATCTGCATTTATTTCTTGCATAAGGCTACTATTATGCCTTCCGAGGTTAAATTCTACCTCTATCTATATTTGCATAAGGCTACCATCCTGCCTTCAGAGGCTAACACTGCCTCCCATTTACTTTTCAAAGCAATCACTGTCTCTGTCATCATTTACTTCGCTTCCTTTCGGACTAAGCTATGTCCCTTTAATTCGCAAGATTAAGATTTGTCTTGTTAGCTTCATACTATTGCATTCTCATGGGCTGAAATATCGCCAACCTATCCCAAGGCGTCATTGTTCGGAGGCACCATCTTCATGGCCCGAGAACATCATTTCATGGCCTAAGGATCTCGTTTATCAGTTTGCATATAATTATTCAAAGGCATCATGGTTCGGAGGCACCATCTTCATGGCCCGAGAACATCATTTCATAGCCTGCGAATCCCGCATCAAGCGATTCATGGCCCAGGACATCATGGTCTAAGGACGTCATCCTCAACCGTCCAAAGACGTCATTCATAGTCCAATGGGAATTTGCATCATGTTTAAATTACGCACAATATATGCTTGTTATTCATTTGCAAGAAATCCGGCTAGGAACATCCATCTAGGCAGGAGCGGACCGCTCCAGTTCTCCAAACTACCCCGTAAGCCATTTTGTTCACCTTGCCTTGCACCTTGCGTCTGTGCTTATAAAACGTCACCAGTATACTTCGCCGGTGACTATTGAACTACATACGTCCTGATTCCTCTAAAACCAGGGATATGTAGGCAGCTCAGAAACCAGGGTGCGGCCTCAATCTTTCGAGCCATTTTACTCGGTCAAAATTGGCCATCATATCTTTACCCGATAACTCTTTCATCCTTTCCAGGGAAAGAAGGGCAGCTGTTGATACCCAATTTTTCCTCAAATTATTTTCAAACTTGCATATGTGCCATCAAAATCACTCTTTACAGTAATTGCTATTCTCCCATAATGTTTTCGTATTTTTATCAAACTATTTTCCTGTTTACTTAATATTCTATATTCCATAATTATTCATAAATGATGTTCTAAATAATTTCAAGACATTTTCTTACTCAATGTATTATTCATAATCCTATTCAATTCCATTAAGATTTAATTGTCCCACGAATTAGCCAATATTGGCATTATTTAGCTAATTATAGCAATTTTGCAATAATAGCACAAGTGTACATTTATACTATTTAAAATCAATAATTGATCATTTTATATTTTTTATATTAGTTAATTGCCGTAATATCATTTATTTAATCTTAATTTCATTTTACACAAGTATTAGCTATTTTATTAATTAGTTATCTTATTTAATTGGGTATTTAACGTTTAGCCCATTTTATTTAAATTATAACCAATTTTCAAACCCAACCCCACCTGACCCAAAACCCATAATTTAACCCAACCCAGAACCCATAATTAACCCGGCCCAACCCCATACCTGATCTGAACCGTTGATCAAATGAGATCAACGGTCCAAATCAATGTTACCATAATTAAACCCCAACTACCCCCTTGACCGACCCCTCATTTTGCTATCTCTCGTTCTCTCTCTATCTCTCTCTGGTTCACTCTAGAACCTTCCCTGACTTCTCTCTTCCGATGAAGTCCGTTCATCTTCTCTGGCTGGCTCTCTCACCAGAAACCATGGCGCCTCATCATCTCCTGGCTATTTGTCCACCTTGCACCCATCTAGTGATACACTAAAGCCCTCAGGCAAACCTGGAGCGGTTCACTCACCTGTCAGGGTCCCCCATGCCACTTTCCGGCCTCCCCCGGCCGTCCGAGTAAGAGCTATAACCTTTACGGCTTAAGCCAACGACGTTTTTGAGGTTTTTCTTACTTCTCTGGGTTCCACGAAACCCTTATGCCTGGTGTCCTTTCGATTTCGTTTAGATCTGCTTTAGATCTACGATATTACGAAACTTCGTTACATGTTTTTCTCTGAAAAAACACTTCTACTTTAACGATCTTTCATTTAAAAAAACTAGGATTTCATAACCCCTATTTAAAATGATTTTTTGCTTCTGTTTTAATGTCATTCTGTGTTTCTTTCTATGATTTAATGATGGATTCAAATTTTCTTTCATTTTTAACTCACTTTACTAAAAACCCTAAGTTTTCCCTAAACTCTGAATATATCTACGACTAATATGCTGTTTGAATGTACGAACTCTTATCTCCCGTAAATGTTTTAGCTTCTCCTGTTATTGCTATTAGGGTTCATGATTCCTGTGTTTCTATTATGTTCAATATTACTGTTTGTCTCTAAACTTGTGTGATTCTTACTTTACCTAGGGTTTCCAATTTTCTACTGTTCTCTACTATTTGCTTAGGGCTTTCCCTAATTTTGTGCTATTAATTGCTCAATAGACTTGATTACTTGTTGTTTCGACCCTTACATAGTATTTTCTATTGATCCTATTGATTTCCCTCAGAGCTGTGATATCCTTTCTCAAAGTTGTAACTTGTATGTGTTATCCTTAGAATTGTTTACTGATTTCAAATTATTCCCTTACTTATGTGATACTTTCCTTAATTAGAATTTATTCCCCTGTGATTTTAGTCACATACGTGATTCCTGTGATTTATTTTATGAATTAAATTGTTTCCTACCTGATTTATGTGCCTAAACATGCTGTCAAATATTCAGCACATATATTTTCCTTATGTGAAAAACACGTATTTGACCTTATTACATACTACATTCTATACTACTCCTATTATGGTATAAACAACTTTTAAGTGATTCCAAAACAATATGTCTCTGTTGGTATTACGATTCCTTTTGTTTCTCTTATGTTTCTACTTGTGGTTTTGTTGTTTACCTTGCAATTAGCGTGTCTATTTTGTCTATGTGATCTCCTTTTCCCCTTTAGTTCAACATGTTTATTGCCTTTCTTACATGTTTCACTATGATTCTGCCTTACCCCCTGATTCCTAACACTATAAGCATGTACTCATGACACCGAGTTACTATGTAATCCTGAACCCTTCCCCTGAACCTAATGTGTAACTCTGTTTAGCATCCCTCAATCTAATGCTGTTGAACTCCTGGCATGCACACTTTGTGATAGACTATTGCTGTGATTATTTAATGTTCTGTGAGACTTCTCTGATGTTAACCTGTGTGCAACTATGCTTTCACATATGAACTACTTGTCCCTATTTCCCCTTTCCCTGTTTGTGTTTGTTTCCTGAACGATGTATGTTTTTAGTTGCTGATTGTCCTGTTTCTTTTCCTCCTCAAACTGGTTTTCATAAAAAAACAAATTCTTAAGTTGTTCTCCAAAGCCTATTTCAAAACAATTGTTTCAAAAAACTATTTCCAACTCAACTCTTCTTAAACTATGAGCACACCTCACTACTCTTAGTTTCTTAAGTTCAGCCCCCTCGTGTGATCACTGCTTTGGGGATCATTTGAGTACCCACTGAACTCTGACACACGAGGCTAGCATTCCCACACTGCACTTACTCATTCCTGGCTAGGGTACCTGAGTGTGAGCACTGCCTAGGATCCTCTAAGGTCCTTAGGAACTCTGGCATTATTAGATCTGGAGATTTGGGCCTATCGTTAGGCTCCCTATAGTGTAACTTCTTAATTTCCTTGTTTACTTATGTAATTCATGCAGTACTGGTCTGTAATAATTAATTGTAAAAAATGATTTTGGGGCTGTATATTGAAATGGGTGGGGTTATGCATGCTTAGTACAGATACATATAGAAACCATGCTTGTAGGTTTATTGTATATACGTGCGCAATAGTCACCATGCTTAGGAATACCTTTCATTCATGCATTAGATACCATGATACTTAGGTTTATTTATTTGAACATCTCATCATACTCATATCCGCTTAGAAATCATGTTCATAGTTGAATAACAACAAAAATGGCTGTTATAATGTTACAGTTTCAACATTCTCAAAACTACATCACCTAGAAGTCCTGTTATGCTAGGCTGAAGTAATAACATTAGATACCAAAGCTTGCATTTAGAAATCATTTCCCATAGGATGTTACTTTCAACATGTTACTTGTGCCAAAATCCTATGTTAAATCAACATACTGCTATGAACACCTAGAAAAATTATGTGTTAGGTTCAGCAACTTAACAAAGAATTATATCTCTGTACGTTTTGTTTTAAGTCAAATGTGTTAACAAATGGATCTCGCTAAAATAAATTCTGATGCTGAAAATGCATATGCATTTAGAAAATCATGTATAGGGTTTTTGCATCATGCTGCACCTTGCTTGCATTTAGATATCATGCCTTTAGGATCGCATCTTTATTCATTTTAACACTCTTTCCTTTATCCTGGTTAAGATTAAAACAGACTCACCCCTGCTTAACAACTATCGTCTAAAACTGGATTCTTAAAATTGCCGAACTGAATCAGTTTAATACGCCTAGGCAAGCCTTAGGTGTTAAACTTGTTAAAACCGGAAAACTATTCCTCATTTTCTTCGTATCGTTTGGTTAATTACAGATAAGAAATCCATAGTCTAAAATTGGTAAAAATCCTTTCTATGAAACTCTGTAATAAACCTACCTCGCTACTGTATTCTCGCCTAGACATCATGCATTAGGATCTGAAGTTAAAAGACCTTATGTGTGTTTGAGTCGTGCTGATATAGGCATAACTTGCGGAGGAATATCTGAGCCTCATATTTGCTTCTATGTGTTTTTCCATATTTGTAGTCCTAACTGTCTTTGCTTGTCGTTTAGAATTTTGTCCTTTAAACCTAGGGGTTCAGCCTAGTACTTCCCTTTTAGGATAGTAGTCCTAGCCTCCTCCAGGACTGATACGATGGGACGGGTAATAGCACGTGATAGAGTTCGTGACCAACGCACATTTTAAATACCTTCACGGGGTAGGAAAGTGTAGAATATGGATATGATGACCGATGCGCTAATACCACGTGTAGCCCCTCTTTGAGGAGTGACATACCGGGTATTGCATTGATGTGATCCATATTGTTTCGAACTAGGATGTCTTTCTCTCAAATATCTTACTAGTTCTTTCAAAAGTTAATAACTCCGATGCTTATTTGAAATCCCCTTTTATTTGAGTCGTTACTTTCTTATTGTAAAAATTCACGAAAACCATTTGGCCGGGAACCACAGTTGTGGATCTTGAGGGGTGCCTAATACCTTCCCCTTGGGATAACTTCAAGCCCTTAGCCAATCTATGGTAATGCAAACTAGTCTCATGAGTTGATCCCTCTTGGTGCCCTAACGCACCTTTAAAATCATTAGGTGGCGACTCTTCTTTTAACCCTCCTCCTTTAAAAGGAGTTGTCAGAATGTCATAAACCCGATCTCCGCTTAAAGGAAAAAGGGGGCGCGACAAAACTAAAGTTCGCCAATTCAAGCCTAATTCTACACCGGACATCACAGAAATATTCCGAACACACTCCTAAGTCCCAAATCACCTAACGAAGCTATCCGAGCCATAAAATCTGCATTCCGAGGTCGTTTACAATAAGTCAACTCCCAGTTGACTTTTCCAACTATAAAGCTATTTTTAGAGACTAAGTGTCTCAATTCTCACTACAACCATTCCGAACCCGAGCCCACCGACTCTAACACATCATAAAGAGTATAACCAACCTATGACAAGGAAAAAATGAGAATAACGGTGAAAATTCTACGGAACGACCAACCGGGTCGTTACATTCTCCCCCACTTAAACATACGTTCGTCCTCGAATGTGCCTAGAGCTGTTCCAAACACCACCAAAATCGCAGTGTAACCTACCATGCACATATTCGAAGGTGGTCCCACCCCACCCTACCCCATATAGGTCAAATAGCGCAACACCGTTGAAATTTCGAAATCCAATCTTGACCCATAAACCTTAAAACCAAGTTTGCACTTCTGAAATAATTTACAAGTTCAAATTTCCACGACTATAAGCTGAAATAGTCTGAACATGCTGTATCAAACCATATCCGTAACCCAAGATGAAATCACATAATATACCGCGTGCCTCAACCACCCATAACGATAACTCATAACCACAATAGTTGTTCAAATAACTCAATACCGGTACATACCCTCTTATCAAACCATGACTCGCTCTAACACTTCCCTATATTGCCGATGATGAAAGAAACACGTATAAACTAGCAACCATTCGTTCGATAAGTATCAATACATCCATAGCCATAACTTGTGCACTCAATAACAACATCCCAAGAGCTCAATTCATTAAATAAAGAAGACTCACACGATAGGACTATCCTACCATTGACTCTTACCATTACCACATCATGCTAACAGCCTGGTACACATCGTGAAACCATATCACCCAAGTCCAACACCAATAATCCTACCTATACATAACTCTGCTACAAAGCGTGATCTCATCCAATCGCTGGACCACATGAAACACTCCAAGCCAACTTGCTCAAAATCAATATCCATGCAAAATTCGACATTAATTACTCAAAGTGCATTGCCATAACCACGGGAAAATCGGACGATACAATGCCACCCAAACCAGAAAGAACATAACCAACACGTCTCAATCCTGCAACACCCAATTACTTACCTTACTCAAATCTCGCTATAAAGCCCTGATAGAACCGCACCCTATGTACATATAGCCAACGATCACAACTCCTCGAAACACTGAAAGGTAACTCATAGATCACTCCAAAATATGAATAAGCTCAATGACAAACGAATGGTACATCCCTCAACAATAGAAATTCGGAGTCAACAATTCCGACTCGGTGCAGAACACACACCCATACAGACCTACCAATAACTCTAAGTCAACTCTGGTCATCCACAACAGGTAGATAACTCTCCAAAGGTTCATGATGACTGAATCATGGCATATACTAACAATCTCTTTATGAAAACTCCCAGTCACGAAATCCTTGAAGCGCACAAATTACTATATCTGATCTCCACTCCACTGCTCGAATATATAACACATCCCTAATACTCAATCATTCCACGAGGGATACCCCTAAAATTCTTCCGCGACACCAAGCAACCTTGAATACCAGCAGTGATCCAACAAAAGAGCGTCGTAACACCAATGAAGCACCCTTAACTCGACACATTGCCCTTTCTGAATGTATACCCTCATCAAGCCACCAAATAGTGGTATATTTTACCTAGTCATATGAAACTTCCAGTGCTGACCTTCTTTCCAGAACTGAACCGTGACCTCACAGATGCTAATCTCCACTATACACAAGATACCGCATAAGCCATGCAATCCTATGATAAATATGAGAACTTCATGCTCCCTTCCGAGCCATAAACAACTTCGTACCCAACTAGCCAAGAACTTTCCATCGATCCCATTTAGAAGCAAAATCACTATACATCACATGGCCCTCACGCCAGTAGAATATATACATCTCTAACCGTGGTAGAAAACCCTTAAGAACTCTCCTAATCCCATTTGTACAACACCAAACCGTCAGGACTTAATCCTTCTAACTCAACCAAGCTACGCATGCCACCCAATCCCAAGAGAATTTCTAAGAAACTCCTGTAACAACTCATTACTTCATAACACCCACGGAACTAATCATATCCCTTATCGTTTATCATGCCGATACGACCTACTACCAAGTTGTCCTATTCATTCAAGTTCCTTCTAACTTACCTTCGAATTGATACTTCTTCTTGCCATAATACCGCAATTCTAAATCCAGACTCACCGCACGAAACCTGAGCATAAAATAGACCGTATAAGACTCATAAGCCGCTGAATACTCTCTCAAATATCCCCAAAATCACCACATTAGAAATACTTACCCTGAAGAGACTTCCTGCGAATTTAAATTCATTACCTTCACTTTCCTGATACTGATGGATAGAATCCATGATGATGTAAATACACCACAAGCCTTGACATTTTCCCCGTAAATCTCAGTTCTAGCCCCTTTCACACCTTAAAGATCCTCAATCGCTACATATAACCTTGAATCCATCTGAACCATTCGAACGTCATTCACTCTACGCAATTTCAGTTACACTAACCAAGTAAACATAATGACCTAACCCCGCTTGCAAACCGCATACTAGGAAAGTAATCCACACCTTTGAAGCAACAAGCACAGTCATACATTGCACACACTACACTTACCGGTACCACTTAATCATTCAATAAATTCCATTATCTGTAAAGTACATTACAACCTGTATCGAAGAAATTCCATCACTCGAGTCATTCCCAGACTCCACCTCTACAAGTCATAACTGATTCACCAACATACCTCGAACCGAAACCAATACAACACATAATAGTGTAATCAACTTATCATTATCGGCTCCTCTACTTGGCTCAAATCCAGAGATCAAGACAAACAATAACTCACGATGCCCATACACTATCACTGCCACCATACTGTGGTGGGGCCCAACTAAATCCTCTATATGCTCATATGACCCAAACCATCTAACCCTCAAATGGTATGCAAATCTTGAATTCACCATAGTAATGGTCATGCCAACTCCCACAAGCGATCTAAACTCAAATTACAACATACATCATTTACTGATAGAGAGAACTTACTACAGATAAACATAAGGGTCACACATCTCAGGACAACCCGCAGGAGATACCCCTGCCTGCTTAACCTCAAAATGATATCTCTCTATACACTTCCGAAAATCATAGCTATCACGCAATCACTATACCTTCCTACATTAGAACACAATCACTGTCTGACCTCGAGACATCTCATTAAGCGGTATAAGAACCTGAAGCTGATGGCAATACTAACACTGGAGCTGTGCTCAAGGAAATCTTGAGCTTCTGGAAGCTCTACTCACACTCGTCTGACCACATGGATACCTTCACTAGACACCACGTGCCCCAAGAATGCTACTGAATCGAGCCACAAAAAAATTCACACTTGGAGGACTTCTCATAAAGCTATTCTCCCTATATCCTTATGAAACCATCCTCAAATGCTGAGTATGATACCCCTGGCTATGTGAGTACACCAGGATGCCATCAATTAACCCAGTAACGAAGGAGTTATAACACGGCTAAATACGCCGTCAATCAAATACATGAACACTGCTGGGGCCTTGGTCAGCCCAAAAGGTATCACCAGGAAATCATAACACAACAGAAAGATCCGTTTCACTCCCCATCTAAACTACACGAGAGGTCCTTCAATATTCATAACTCGAAGTGGTATTTTTTTCTAACCCAATACAGAAGTCAAATACTCAATGGTTCTTGCCATATTCCCCGCCAATTCATTTTGTCACAATCAAACAACCTGAACGCATCAACCATCAGGTCACACTCACCATATAGTCACCTAGTCACAAAGTTCCATCAATAAGGACACTAACGGACATATAATTCCCCAAATAAGTGGGCTCACACAAACGAAATCTCAGCACTCAAGTCACAGACCAAAAAAAATCCGGCCTCGAGTCCTTCTGACTGGCCCATTATCAACATGCTAAAAATCACATCTCACGCATGGAAGTCACAAGCTGACAATGCACAACTAATACCAAGCGCTCGCGTGCGCATTTGAATACATGAAAGAAATTCAAAGAGTTACGCCTTTGGCTAAATAAATGGATTCACACGATAAGATATCAAGAATGTGGGATTTTTCCTAAGGGTACTGCAATCTCTCAAAGATAAGTACAGACGTCTCCGTACCGATCCGCAAGACTCTACTAAACCTGCTCATGACCGTTGAGTCCTATGTAACCTAGTGCTCTGATACCAACTTGTCCCGACCCCAAATCCTAATATGTCGTGATGGCACCTATCGTGGAACTAGGCTATCTATTATCACATAACTACACATTTCTTTTAATAACATTTCTCAAAATCATTAATAATATTCCATAGCAAATACAAAATTTCTCTAAGTCTTTAACAAAGCATAATATAATCTAGCAGTCTAACTATTCCCAGAACCGGAGTCAACTGATCATGAGCATCTAAGAATAATACTAACATTGCTAATATCATAATACACTATCTCAGAACAAAATACTAAATACTAATGAGTAATGATGAGTACGCCAACTCAGTAGTAATGAAAATAAATCAAGTGTGAAGATAAGAAACACACAGCACAAAACACCAATCCACAAAACAGTAAAATACCGTGTCTCAATAAAGTATACATATAGTACATATGCTTGAAAACCAATTTCCATAAAGTACTTTGAACAAGTATATTTCCCAATGTTTCCTAGTAAAATTCCCAGAAATCTCAGTATGAAAAATGAAGGAATCATAATCAAAAGCTCAGCAAAATATCATTATAAACTGCCCCTCGGGCCAAATCATCACTCATAATCAGTCACTCAGCACCTCACCATCACTCAGTAATAGTCACTCAGCACCTCACAGTCACTCAGCATCAGCCCCTCGGGCAACCTCCCTGTCACTCATGCCTCCCAATCACTCATCACTCGGCACTCGACACTCGACACTCGACACTCGCACTCAGTAGGTACATGCGCTCACTGGGGGTGTGTATAGACTCAGGAGGGGCTCCTTCAGCCCAAGCGCTATAACAAACCAAATCATGGCATCAATGACTCAGGCTCTCGGCCTCTCTCATATCATAAATATCCTCACAATATTGGCCCTCGGCCTCACTCAGTCAGACACTCTCAAAATTCCACTCGGTCCATAAGTAAACATGGTTCTCGACCCAAAACAGTATTTCATTTCATAAAATAATAATATCATCAAATCTGAGTGTCAACAATTTAACAAGAAGGACTGAGTGTAAAATCATAAGTACTACGTGAGGAATATCAGAAAATAGCCCCCAAGGGGTTAAAACAGATCGGCACTAGTCCCCAAACGTGGCTTACATCCCAAATATATCAAAATATAGGAATATTATTTAACATATGCTTTAAAAGCAGTTTCACAACTCACTAGTTGCCTCAAAAGGAACATATTTGCAAATATCCAATTCGTGCACGCCCCATGCTCGTCATCCAGTGTGTGCGTCACTCTAATACCGTGAAATGATGTAAGGTCTGGGGTCTCATACCCTCAGGACAAGATTTAAAGATATTACTTACCTCAAACTAGCCCGAAATGCTACTCCGCAACACGCTTTCCTCTTGAATCAACTTCTGAGTGCTCCAAATCTATCAAGTTCAGATTTTTCACATCAATTATGCTAGGGGTATGAAACTCAATCGAAAAATATCAACTTTATGCACAAAACCCGAAATTCACCAACACTTGACCCCTGGGCCCGCGTCTCGAAACTTGACAAACTTTATACCAAAACGATCCTCATCATCTCACGAGTCTGTACATATAAAGAACTCTAAAATCGGAGTCCAAATGACCGCTCAAATCACCCTAAAAGGTCTCTTAAACTCAAGCCCTAGTTTCCCCCTTTTCCACTGATTTTTCCCAATTAAACACTGTTAATAAGGTCTTTAATCACATATAATCGAGTTAATGAGTTCAAAAGCTTACCTCAATGATGCACAAACGTTTCCCTCTTCAAAAACCCTCAAAGAGCTCGGAACCCGCACAACAGTGGTGAAAAGAGGGCTAAAAATCATTAAGTCCCCTTTTTATACTTTTCTGCCTAGGCTTTTCGCACCTGCGGCCTTATTCCTCGCACCTGCGGTCCCCACTTGCGCTCAGGAGGACCGCACCTGCGGAAACTCATTAACCGGACAAATCTCGCACCTACGACCCAGGTGTCGCACCTGCGGCACACAAATGCGGCCCACACAACCGCTTCTATGGATTCTCCTGGTTGACCAGATTCCGCATCTGCGGAGAGTTTATCCGCTCCTACGACCCGCACCTGCGATTCCCCATTCGCAGGTACGGTTACACCAGTAAATTCACTTCAGCAGCTGATGCTGCACTTTTCAAGCCTAAAAATTCCCGTAAACCATCTGAAATCAATCCCGAGCCCCTCGGAACCCCAACCAAACATACCAACACATCATATATGATCATTCAAACTTAGTTGCACTCTCAGAACACCCAAAATAACATCAAAACACCAAAAATCACATCAGATTCAAGCCTATGAACTTTGAAATTCCTCAATTCCATCAACGATGCCGAAACCATCCAAAACACATCTAATTGACCTGAAATTTTGCACGCATATCCAAAATGACATTACGAACCTGTTCCAACTGTCGGAATTCCATTCCGACCCTGATAGCTTATTTTCCACTGCCGACCGGAAATCACCAAAAACTAACTTTCTCCAATTCAAGCCTTATTCTACAACGAACATCACAAAAATATTCCAAACACACTCCTAAGTCCCAAATCACCTAACGAAGCTATCCGAGCCATAAAATCTGTATTCCGAGGTCATTTACAAATAAGTAAACTCCCAGTTGACTTTTCCAACTATAAAGCTATTTTTAGAGACTAAGTGTCTCAATTCTCACTACAACCATTCCGAACCAGAGCCCACCGACTCTAACACATCATAAATAGTATAACCAACCTATGAAAAGGCAAAAACGGGATTAACGGTGCAAATTCTATGGAACGACCGACTGGGTCGTTACACCAAACAAGCAACTTTGAAGCAAATGGAGTGTACCAACATCTTCTGCTGAGTTGATCGCATACTTAGAGGACTCTCAACCTGTTTATTGAGACCTACGTGTATGAAACACAACATTTACAGGCAAAAGGGACGTCAGTACAAATAATGTACCGAATATGTAAGGAATGAAAATCAGTAATAATAGACATGAGAGAAACATGGAGTAAAAGACTTGACATGTATGTCTGCATAGCTATGTGAATCATTTCATTTTTATAATGTCATGCATATGCGTATAAATGTCATACCATGCATAGGTATATGCATCCATAACATCATCAAGCCTCTGAGGGCATCCCATCATATCATTTCGGCCACTGTGGGAAAATCATCAACGTATACCAGCTGATCAGGTGGCGGTACGTATATAATGTTGTAAGCTTTTTCCATATCCCATATACATATAATATACGCGTATATAACACCATCTGGTCATGGGTCAGTGTACATGTATAAACCCAATATATACCCTTTTGAACACAAAAACCTTCCCACAACTTTGTTGGCACATGCATGCATAGATAAAGCCATACCTAAGAATCACACTCCCCATTACCCATATTCTACCCCAAAAAATTGAAATTGAAGACTAGGGTATGGAACCTTATCTCTTGTATGAAGACGTTGTGACTTTTTCTTGTGAGTTCTTCAAGAATTGAGCAAAGATTGGTGAACCAAGCACTTTGGGCTTCCACACCTCTCTGGCTCTCTCTAAGAAGCACCCCTCTATCTAAAATGGCAGAATTTTGCTTCAAAATGGCCCTTTAAGTCTATTTATTAAAACAAGGTTGAGTTATAGAAATAGGAAAATGGACCATTCGAACTCACCACTGTGGTTGCAGAGTGGACCGAAAAAGATATGCGCCCTGCAAAATGGACCGCGAAAGTGATTCCAAACACTAGGTTGCTCTAGATGAGTCTACGGTCAGGTTTGCGGTCCGTGGACCAGTTTTGCGGCCGCGAAATGAACAACCGAATCATCCTCTGAATTCCTTCATGCCAATTATGCGGTAGAAGTGCGGCCCTTGAAATATTATGTTGTTTCATAGTTGAATGCAAAACAACCTCCAATATTGGCCATTTCTCTGCTTCACTCTGCGGCGGATCTGCGATCCGCGGAGTAGTTCTGCGGTCGCATAATGGACCGTAAAAATGCCCTGTTCTGCAAAAACTTTCTTCAACTCCCCAACACACCTTTCGCCCCGAAAACCCTGGGTTCTAGGTGAAATTTTATGGGGCCTTACATCCTCCCCCGCTTAAGATCATTCGTCCTCGAATGAGGGTAAAAATCCACCATTAACATCCAATGCGGTTCAACTCTTAATTCAAACACCTGGAGTTTCAAATTTTGACTAACTCCCCAAATCTCTAGAAATCTAGGTAGAGTTTCCCCTATATTTGGGCCTATCCACCTGTCAAAGAACCCTAGATTCCAAACCTGACAACATATACATAATCCAACAATGCAACATAACAAACAAAACCAACAGTGGCCTCATGAGCAATATATTACCAAAAAGGAACACCCTGAACATCAACTGTAAAAGTGATACATAATTCTTATAAGGTAAACTCTTAACATTTTCATAGAACACAACTTCATAAAATACATAGTTATTCAAACAAATGAGGGTACTTCTTCTTCAATTCTTCCTCAGCCTCCCAGGTGGCCTCATCGACCTATTGGTTTCCCCATATCACTGTCACGGGGGAAATTTCTTTATCTCTCAGCTTACATACTATCCTATCAAGAATGGCAACTGGAGTTTATTTATAAGTGAATTCCTCATTAACCTCAATAGTCTCAACTTGAACAATAAGCGACGGGTCTCAAACCACCTTCTTCAACATGGATACATGAAACACCGGGTGCACTAAAGGCATTTATGGAGGTAGTTCAAGCTTGTAATCCACTCGTCCAATCCTCTGAATCATTATGTATGGTCTGACATACCTCAAACTCAATTTTGCTTTCTTAACAATCCGCATAATACCCTTCATGGGGGAACCTTCAAGGATGCCCAATCATCCTCTTTAAACTCCAAATCCCTACGACGCACATCTGAATAGGAGTTCTGACGGCTCTGAGCAGTTTTCAATCATTCCGTAATAATCTTAACCTTCTCTATATCCTGATTCACGAGGTCTGGTCCTATCAGCTTTGGTTCCCCAATCTCGATCCATCCAATGGGAGATCTACATCTACCATATGAAGCCTCGAACGGTGCCATCAGAATGCTAGCATGATAACTGTTTGTTTACCTTGAAAATGGTAATTACAATTATATTTGATTATGTGGTTCTAAAAATATGAGATTTATTTTAATGCTAGTTGCTAAGCAATTGATGCGAAGTGTGATTGAAACAAATGGAGTAAAATCAATTTGAAATCGAGAATAAGCAAACCCCAGGTCAGGGGTTCCGAGCTGGCCAAGATAGGTCCTCGAAGTCGAGGCTCGGAGTCAGTTATATGCGATCGATAAAGCTTCAACAGTACTGGGGGCCTCGAAGGAGGCTATTTATAATCAATAATGGATAATAAATGAAGAACAACTGATAAAGTGCAATAAATGTAAGTAATAAATTGGTAGAGAGACAATAAATGATGTTTGAGTTAGAGAGCAGAGAATGTTCCTTTTCCTTGTATTGAATATCATGTGTGCAAGAAATGATCAGGGTCCCCTTTATATATGAGGGGATATACCAACATAGTATATAAGCATTTATTACAAAATAGAATAGCTGGTGCAGCTATTTAATGTCGCAGTACGAACTTGTACTTTTGTTGCAGGCTTGGTCGCCCTTGCCCCCGTACTGCTCGCTTATGATAGTTACCGACCTGTATTACCTCGAGGCTGGTCATAGGAACATTTGGGTTCGGGTCCTGAACAATACTTCGAACCTCATGAGGATGGTCCACGAAATGCCGCAATAAATAAAAAATCGGTCATTTTGATTTTAACCGTATACAGATAGTCCTCGCATTTCTTAGAGTGGAATGATAAGAAACGACATCGATTGCAATCCTCTCGGACCCCCCCCCCCCCCCCCCCATGATGACGTCATGCTCATGACGCAAGCTTAGGAGGTGATTTGAAACGTCCCGTCGGATCATCTCCCTAGAAACATTGAATACACTGTTGGTCCATTTTTCCAAAAGTGATGAATGCGCAGCCGGTTCGTTTGCCCAGAAATATTGATTGTGCCGTCAGTAAGGTTATCGATCCTATATAAATGAGGGATTGTTTGACCCCAAACTTCACCCATTCTTTCTTCAACAATGTTTGATCCTTTCCTTTCTCTATACCCTCCTCCAAATTCCTGTTTTTATGGTTCAAACCTATAGCCATAAGGTCATACGGCGGCAGCTTAGTGAGTCAAGCCATGGCTTACTTCTCAAAGACCTTCCCCACTGAGCAGGGTTATACTGAGTTGTTGTTATTGTTGCTGTTGTTGGCCCGAGAAAATGAGAGAAGGGCACCAAATGCTTTCCGTATTGGAATATACGTAGTCCTTACACCGCTGCTTATCTCTCTTAACTTCAACGGGGTATGGCACTTCACTCTCTTTGCCTTTCGTGGAGTGGGGTGGAAATAACTACTAACTTTTCCATATCACACCACTACAATGTTTCAAGAAGTGGCTTCACAATAGTAGTGCTGGCGGGACCCATTCTCGCCAAGTTTTCAACTAGGCCACAACTCTCTCCGCCTGTGAAAAGCTTTTTCTCTTTGATAGGATATAGCCCTTTCTTCGCCTATTTCTGCTTCAGAAGGGGTCTCGAAGATGCCGCTTGAAAAGGTCGAATGGAGTCCCTTAGGAAGAGGTTCTCGAATACGTTACTCTTGAGAATACGCCATCGACAATAGATTAGGCTTTTTGGTTGTTATTTTATGCTTCCTTGTTTCTTTGTAAGGGCCCCTCGTGGACTTTGTAAATATCCCCTATTAATATAAGAGCCTCTTCATTTTGCCTTCGCTTCGTGTTGAATTTTATTCTGCCTTTGTTTATAAAAATCTGCGTGTATGATTCCAATGATTAGTCCGAACATCGGACCCACGATATAAATAACCCTTTTGATCAATATCATGCTCCTTAAGGTCTTCTGTTATCCCTTGGACTGAGCTCGGATTGATTTGATGCAAAATTGGGTTACTGGAACTCTTAAGCCCGAGTTGGGTGAGAGCCGGGCCTTGATTCTTGGAGTAAAGATAGCCCGTTGAAGCCCTTGAGCAAAACTTTTCTCTAACTCAGGTAGCCTAGTTGACTCAATAGTCGAGTGGCCGTTTGCTCGAATTCGAAATACAGATAACCCTGAGGCTCTAAAAATAGTCCCCGAGTGAGTATTTACTCGAACATGGGTAGCCCCCGAGCTTAAATGGTCGAGTGGGTGTTCGCTCGAACTCGAAATAGAGATAGCCTTGAGGCTTAATAAATAGTCCTCGAGTGAGAACCCGCTCGGACTCGGATATCCCTTGGTCTTAATAATCGAGCGAGCATTTGCCCGAATGCGAGGATAGAGGTAGCCCTAAGGCTTTATACATATTCCTCAAGTGAGAACTTGCTCGAACTCGTGTAGCTACAAAACCTGGTGATAGATTATGTTTACACCTATTGTCCCCTTTGGAAGAGTGTATACGGCCAAAATCGGGAAGATCGATTTTATATTTATTTTATAATTTTGTGGACCATCCGCATGATGCTAGGAGTGTTGTGCAAGGCCCGACCCCGAGTACCAGCCTCGAGGCAATACAGGTCGGTGACTGCCATAGAAAAGCAACCCAAGAATAAGCGCGACCGGGTCTGCAATGTAAGTACAAGTCCGTACCGTGACATTAGATAGCTGTACCAACTATCCTATTTTGTAATAAATGCTTATGTACTATATTGGTATTTACTCTCCTATATAAAGGGGACCCTTATCACTTTTTGACATAATATTCAATACAAGGAACAAGAACATTCTGCTTCATTACTCAAACATTCCCTATTGTGTCTTTGTTAGCTCATTTACTTACATTTATTGCATTTCATCAATTGTTCTTTATTTATAGCTCATTATTGATCATAAATAGAATACTCTAAAACCTATAAGGCTGCTATAACTTCATAGATCGTCCAACGGTAGCACCGAGCCTCGACCTCAAGGACCCCCCGAGGCCACCATCGAACATCCGATTTGAGGCATCCCGGTTTTCTTATCTTCGATTTCATACTGTTTTTACTCTATATGCTTCAATCGCACTTAGAATTAACTGCTTAACAACTAGTATTAAATAAATCGCATATTTCTAGAACCACATAATCAAATATATTTGTAATTACCATTTTTCAAGGTAAACATTTTGGCGCCCACCGTGGGGCTAAAAATAATAGTGATTGTTTTAGTGCTGGTTCACTGAAAACACAAGTTACTTTTTACGCTTCTTCTTCCCCAAGAATCATTGATTTCAGGCCAAAATGTCTAGCTCAACGAATGCATACGAAAGTAGCAGCGTTGAGGACTTTTGATAGAATGATGTAACCATCCCAAATGTCGGTGTACCATAGCAAAACCCCGGTAGCAAAATGGAGCTAACTCCTAAGGACACAGGCTCAAGCAATGAATAGCACGAAGATGTCAGCTCTCACATTGACGGGAGCGCGCACCGAGAAGGCCAGCATGGAGAGCGGGAAACTTCCTATCAAAGAAAAGAGGGATCAGTCTCTAAGTGATCTCCAAAATGCTCCGGGCACAACAAACAACGATTACTCGGCTGGAAAACCGTTAGAAAATCTCAAGCGTATCAGCACCAGGGGCATACCCCCAAGCCCAACATGTACCAGAGAGGCCGGAAAATAAAGGATCAGCAGCCGACCCCACCGTCGTAAGAATACTCGAGGATCTCACCAGAAGAATAAAGTCAAGGCTCCTAGAGAGAAAGCAAGGGCCATGGAGAGAAAGGTATCAACCTTATGTCGAGAATCCTAGGAACACCATTTGGAGCAATACACCCCAAATCGATCTAAAGGTAGACCGAAGCCAAGGTCGTCGGAGGGTGGAAGACAAAGCTGGGTTTGTAGGCGCACGGATCCCGGCGAAGGTATCCTGATCGATCAAGTAAACCTTCTGGAACGGCTCTTCGGACATTATATTGGCCATTAGTGGAATCAAAGGCACTAGATGGACAAAGCCCATGCTATCGGACCCTTCACAAAGGAAACCTAACCTGGTGTGCAAGTTCCATGGTGCCCACGGTCATAGAACCAAGGATTGCAGGCAACTCCAAAGGGAAGCAATCCGGTTAGCTAGCAGAGGGTATCTCCTAGAGTTCGTCAGCAGCCAAATCATAAATCCCCCAAGGAAGGGCAACAACTCGGAAAGGCGGAGCAGGAAAACTTTGGCAGTCCGTTCATATGATCATTGGAAGAAACGACACCCCTTAGGGGCCCGTGATTAAGTGGGCAAAAATATCAGCTGCAGCAGCAGGGCAGATTCAGAGCCATATGTCCGGAGATATCCTTACATTCAGCGACGAGGACCTCGAAACCCCGCCTTACCCGCATAACGATGCACTAGTAATTTCCTTTCTCTTGAATAACGTTCATGTATACGGTTAAAATCTTGAAGGATGATTTTGCGTCTATTTTTACAGTGGCCTATTGACGTGGAAGTCATAGTATGGTCCGAGGTCCGATCTCGGACTAATAAGTCCACCCATGAGGATACGGGACCATGAACCAGCGTAGGGAACAACGCAGGGGATCAAGGCAGGCAGTCATGTGACTGAGTATGATTTCGTACTTGGGCATTACTTAGCCGAATCAATTAAGATCTTCATAATAAATGTGGATATACTACGTTTGGACCCTCCCTGCTATATAAAGGGAACTCTTGTCATTTTGTAAGACACAATACATTTAATACAAGACTCAAGAACATTCTCTGCTTTAATATCAAACATCCTCTATTCCCCTTTATTAGCTCATTTACTTGCATTTATTGTTTTCTTTTACTTGTTCTTCTTTTATAGCCTATCATTGATCATAAATAGTGTATCTCAAGGCCTATAAGCTCGTTATAGCTCCATCAACCGTTCGATCTAGGCCCGAATCTCAGTTCTAGGGACCCCCAAAGTCGACATCGAGCCTTCGACTTAAGGCACTCTGGTTTTCTTTCCTTTAGATTTTAATCATTTTTTTACTGTCCCATCCTAACAGATTTAGATATAATCATTCAATAACCGGTATAAAGATAGATCACGTATTTTTAGAACCACATAACTAAATATAATTGTAGTTACCATTTTCACAGTAAACAGTTTGCCGCCCACCGTGGGGCTAAATATAATAGTGATCATTTTTAATACTGGTTCGTTGCAAAACACAAGTTATCTTTTTACACCTTTTCTTGTCCAAAGAATATTTGATTTCAGGTCAGAATGTCCAACTCAGTGAGCGCGTACGAAAGTAGCAGCTTTGAGGGGTTTGGGACTAATGATGTGAGCATCCCGAATGCCGGCGCACCGCCACTGGTCCTTAGTGTCATAGCGGAGCCGACCCCCGAGAGCACGGACTCAAACAACGTCCGGCGCGACAACTTCAGCCTTCACATCAGCTGGAATGCGCATCAAAAAGCCCGCAAGAGGAGAGAGACGTCACCGTTTAGGAGAACGGGGAAAACAACCTTCAAATGATCTTCGAAATACTACAGGCGCAAGAAGAAGTGATCACCCAGCTACAAAACCTTTAGAGAACTTTGAGAGCACCAGCAACAGACCCCTAAATCCGGTCAATATCGGAAAGGGCAGGGAGTAAGGGACCGATGACCCACCTTGTCATCAGGATACTTGGAGACCTCGCTAGAAAAATAGAGTTAAGGCTCCCAGAAAGAAAGCCAGAGCCACATAATGGGAGCTATCGACCTTACGTCGAAAAGAGAAAGAGCATCACAAAGGATAACGAATCCGGAGCAAACTTTAAAACAGTCCGAAGCAGGGTAGCAGAAAAAGCTAGGTCCACTAGGGTACGGAGCCAGCAGGGATACTCCACTCCGACCGGTGCAACTCCGTGTACAATGTTTCGAGCATCGTATCGACCATGGGTAGAATCAGGGATACCAAATGGCCAAAGCCCGTATCATCAGACCCATCTCAAAGGAACCCCAACCTAATATGTGAGATTCACGGTACTTACGGTCATCAAACCGAGGATTGCAGACATCTTCAGAAAGAAGCGATCCGGTTAGCTAGCAAAGGGTAGCTGCGAGGATTTGCTTGCGGTCAAGTCGAGGATCTCCCCCTGAAAAAAGTAATAGCTCGAAGGGACGAAGCAAGGAAGCTCCATCACTCCATACATATGATTATCGGGGGAAACGACGCCCCACAGGGGCCTGTGATTAAGAGGGCAAAAGTATCGGCCGCAGTGGCGGGATAGATTTGGAGTCGTGCGCTCGGTGACATCCTCATATTCGGTGACGGGGATCCCGAGACCTCGCCTCACCCGCATAATGATGCACTGGTAATTTCTTTCCTTTTGAATAATGTTAAAATTAAACGTGTTCTTGTGGATCCAGGTAGCTCTTCCAACTTTATCAGACGGAAGTAGTGAAACAACTTGGGGTGCTTGGTCCAGTCATACCTACTTTGATAACTGTCAACGGATTTAACATGGATGGCGAGACGACGAGAGGAGATATCACCCTCCCAGTCAATATGTCCGGGATGATTCAGAACACTAAGTTCTATATCATCAAAGGAGACATGAGATACAACGCGCTTCTTGGAAGGCCACAGCTACACAGCATGAGGGCAGTGCCATTAACTTTCCATCAAATGATAAAATATCAAATGGAGAACAGTGTGAAAACTATATATGGAGAGCAGCGTGCGGCCAGAGAGATGTTTGCTATTCATAATGATACGCCAACGCCAACACCCTCCATCTCGGAGGAACCAAAGGGGGAGACGACCCCAGAAGATGGCGGAGAAGATTTCCTCAGCCCTCATACTTTAGTCGCCCCCGAAGAATCAGACGCGACCAAATCAACAGTCAAAGAGCTAGAACACGCGTTCCTAGCCGGGTAACCTCCGGATCGAAAAGTATACATGGGAACGGGATTAACCCCCAAACTCAGGAAAATTTTCATTAAAATTCTTACCAATAATATCGATTGTTTCGCTTGGTCCCATTTAGACATGACAGGGATCCTTCCCAAAATAACCACTCATCAGTTAAGCGTTGGCCCCAAATTCAAGCCAGTGCAGCAGAAGAGAAGGCCCCAGTCCGAAGTAAAGCATTCATTCATCAAGGATGAGGCAACGAAACTCCTCAAAATCGGCTCTATTAGGGAAGTAAAATACCATGATTGGCTGGCTAACGTGGTGGTAGTACCCAAGAAGGGGAACAAGTTAAGAATGTGTGTGGATTATAAGTACTTGAACAGGGCGTGCCCTAAAGATTCATTCCCACTACCTAACATCAATCGCTTGATCGATGCTATGGCCGGGAATGAGACACTTACCTTTCTCGACGCCTACTGGGGTATAATCAAATTCAAATGAACCCTAAAGATAGGGAAAAGACTTCGTTCATCATGAAGTATAGGACGTACTGCTACAACGTCATGCCCTTAGGGTTGCAAAATCCTGGGGCCACTTACCAGCGGTTGGTTAATAAAATGTTCGAAAGCCAAATAGGCAAGTCCATGGAAGTATATATTGATGATATGCTGGTCAAGTCTCTGCACGCGGAGGGCCATCTAACCCATTTGCAAGAAACGTTCGATATCCTAAAAAGCTACAACATGAAACTCAACCCCGAGAAATGTGCTTTCTGGGTAGGGTCGGAAAAATTCTTGGGCTTCATAGTATCAAATAGAGGAATCAAGATCAATCCCGAAAAAATCAAAGCCATCGAAGAGATCACGGTGGTCAACAATGTGAAAGTTGTACAGCGGATCACCAGGAGGATAGAGGCCTTGGGACAGTTCATATCGAGGTCATCAGATAAGAGTCATCACTTCTTCTCTCTACTCAGAAAGAAAAACAACTTCGAATGGACCCTTGAATGCCAAAATGCTCTAGAAGAATTAAAGTGGTATTTATCGAGCCCACCCTTGTTGCATACTCCAAAGGAGGGCGAGGCATTATATCTTTACCTGGCCGTGTCGGAGGTAGCAGAGAGCGGAGTGCTGGTTCGAGAGGAGCAAGGTACACAATTCCCTATTTATTATGCGAGTCGAACTTTAGGCGACACCGAAATCAGGTATCCTCTTCTGGAAAAATTAACCCTTGCACTAATTAGCGCATCTCAAAAATTGAAACCTTATTTTCAATGTCACCACATCTGCGTCCTGAAAACGTACCCACTTTTGGAACGTATTGCACAAACCGCACTTGTCGGGTCGATTATCCAAGTGGGCCATCAAACTCATGGGATACGACAGTGAGTATCAGCCTCGAACGGCCATAAAAATCCCAGATCTTGGCAGATTTTGTGACCGACTTCGCGCCCGCTCTGGTTCCCGAAATAGAGAAAGAATTATTATTAAAAACGGGCACATCCTTCGGTGTGTGGACCCTGTTCACTGACGGTGCTTCTACCGTGAAAGGGTCCGGGCTTGGCATAATCCTAAAACCGCCCACAGGTGGCGTAATTAGGCAATCCATAAAAACTGCAAAACTCACTAACAATGAAGCAAAGTATGAGGTTGTGATTGCAGGTCTCGAATTAGCCAAAAGCCTTGGAGACGAATTCATCGAGGCCAAGTGCGATTATCTCCTAGTAGTTAACTAGGTGAACGGTAGCTTCAAGGTCCGGGAGGACAGGATGCAGAGATACCTCGACAAAACTCTGGTCACATTGTATCGCTTCAAGGAATGAACCTTAAACCATATACCGCGAGAAAAGAACGGTGAGGTCGACGCCCTCGCAAACCTGGGGTCGTCTGTCGAAGAAGATGATGTACTTCCCAGGGCCGTAGTCCAGTTAACTAGGACAGTAATCGAAGATGGACACGCCGAGATAAACTCCACCAACCTGACTTAGGATTTGAGAAACAAATACCTTAGCTACCTAAATGACGGAAAGCTACCTGCGGACCCGAATGAGTCAAGGGCCTTACGGACCAAGGCAACCAGGTTCTCGCTCGACGAGAATAACACCCTCTACAGGAGAACTTTCGACTGACCTTTGGCGGTATTCCTAGGACTAGGTGACACAGATTACGTGCTTCATGAGATCCACGAGGGCTCATATGGGAACCACTGTGGTGCTGAATCCCTAGTCCGAAAGGTGATCAAAGAGGGCTATTACTAGGACAGTATGGAAAAAAATGCCAGGGAGTTCGTCTGCAAGTGCGACAGATGCCAAAGGTTCGCGCCCATGATCCATCAGCCGGCGAACAACTACATTCGGTCCTATCACCTTGGTCATTAATGAAATGGGGGATGGATATCATCGGGCCATTTCCAATCGCACCAGATAAAGCCATATTTATTTTATGACTGATTACTTCTCTAAATGGGTGGAAGCACAGGATATCGAGAAGATAAGAGAAAAATAAGTCATCAACTTCATATGGGACCACATCCTATACCGGTTCGGGATCCCCTCCGAAATAACCTGCGATAACGAAAAGCAATTCATAGGGGGTAAAGTAACACAGTTCCTCGAGGACCACAAAATCAAAAGAATCTTATCAACGCCCTACCACCCATGCGCCAATGGCCAGGCCGAATCCACAAACAAAACTATCATCCAAAACCTGAAAAAGATGTTGGAAAGTGCAAAGAGCAGATAAAGAGAGATTTTGCCCAAAGTTCTGTGGCCATATCGAACCACTCCAAAGACAAGTACAGGGGAGACGCCATTCTCTCTGGTGTACGGGTCCGAAGCTCTAATACCAGTCGAGGTAAGGGAACCAAGCGCCATATTCCAACATGCCACAGAGGATTCAAATAACGAGGCAATGACCATGGCCCTCGAATTACTCAATGAGAAATGAGAAACTTCACTGGTTCGGATGGCCGCGCAAAAGCAAAGGATTGAGAGATACTATAACAGGAAAGCCATCCTCCGATACTTTGGAGTCGGGGACATAGTCCTAAGGAAGGTTACTTTGAACACTCGGAACCCCAACGAGGGAAAGCTAGGCCCGAGCAGGGAAGGGATGTACCGTGTCCTGCGGGTGGTCGGCAAAGGATCATACAAGCTCAGCACCTTGGAGGCGAGCAGCTCCCAAGATATTGGAATATATCCATGCTCAAGCGATATTACTTCTAAGGTAATCTTACAACCCCATCGATTTTCACTCACCCGAAAACTAATCTCCTGCAGGCATCCGACGGAAAGATCTCGAACATCCCTTAGTTACAAAGAGTTCTTGGATCAGGTGACGCGTTGTACTCTTTTCCTTCGATCGGGGTTTGCTCCCGAAAGTAGGGTTTTTACCGACAAGGTTTCTTAATGGGGAATAGTATGTACGTCCGTCAAAAAGAACTCATACAAGCATTTGAGGCTCCTCCCCAAACTCACCTACTGAAGGACTCTGCCACGGGGAAAGATGTCCCCGCAAAATAAGTCGAAATAAAGCAAAGAGAGTTTTTTGCAGAAAAACAATGTAACGGGTCCAACGGTCAAATGAACCGCTGTAAAGACCCGTAAAATTTCATGTCTAAAAATGATGCCCGGGTAGGTTCCCATGTTGTTATAACTGTAGAAAAGCTGTAAAAACAGACCTTTTTGAAGTAAAAGTACCCCCGGGACTTAAAAGATATAATTTCCCAGAATTGCGCGGATCTGCGGTCCACTATGCGATCGCAGATCAGGTATGCGGACTGCATAGTGGTCGCATACCTGAACAATTGATGTCCATTTCAAGGACAACTATGCGGCCCAAGATGCGATCGCATTTTGAGAATGCGGGCCGCATAGTTGTCGCATTCTTACACCTTGATTCTTGCGGAGGGAGTTATGCGACGCACTATACGATCGCATAACAGGTATGCGGACCGCATAGTGGTCGCATACCTGGGTAGCCTGCTTTTCTTTTTGGCCCAGCTGAGGGCCATTTATGCGACAGGAATACGGACCGCATAGAAGGAATGTGATTCCTGACCGCATTCCTCCTTCGGGGCTTTTAAAGTTCTAATTTTTATACCCGACCTCTAGCCTAATATGAGACCCATATCCCTTATTTTTAACGACTACCCGATAGTTTAGAGAGAGAGAAGGAAGGGTTCTTGAGAGAGAAGGTTCCATTATCACCCAATTTGATTCTTTACCATTGCTTAGGCCTGGAAGTTTTCGAGTAATCGCCTTCTTCTTCACCCTAAGAGGTAAGTCCTCACCCCATTTCCCCTTTAATTATCAGGTTTTGGTTAAAAGGATAAAACAGACATGATTCTTGAAGATAAAAGCTAGTACTAACATGCATGTTCATGATCTGTCCTAATATAGCAAGAGGGTGTAAGTTAGAGCAATTTTCCACTAAAAATGGGATTAGAAATCTAAGGGGTCATAGTGTTTGATAAAATGCCCAAATGAATTCAAGATTCCTAGTTCTAAGATAAATGTGTCGCATTGTGAACTAGATTGACGGTGCTAGACGGTCCGGTGGTTTGAGAATAGATATTTAAGGTAAATTCCGACTCAAGGTATGTATTGCTAACTTTAATATTTGTAGGGTCGCCTTGTTGGTGTCCGAGCATTCGGTATGAGTTCCTAGTTCCTGGCCTATGTATATGTGAATTGATTGTTCTAATGTATTGAGACGTAAGATTCTATTCTCTGATTGTCGTAGTTAATTTTCCATGCCACCATGCTATGTGAGATTGTGAAAAGGGTGATTCCTTGTGCTTACTCTATCATGTGCAAAACCCGTTATGTGCTTGAACATCTCAGTATGAAAGGTTGTGATACCAAACGAAAGAAATGATAACAAATCGAATTGTTGAATGTATCTAAGTGCTAAATGATGTGTAGTAAATGATGGGAAGTAATTGTGGATTGATTTTATTATGCTAAATGATTATGGCATACCGTACATGACTTACTGTTTGGTAAAGACTATTGTGAACACATGTTTTTTTGGTTGGTATGAAATTATACTCTTGATGATTTGAAACCTTGTGATTGAATTGTGAGCTGTTGTTGTTGCTATGAAATGTGATTGTCCGGTGGAATCGGGTTGCGCGCCACAACAGGTGAAATAAGGATGATATGTTGAGAAGTAATAATGGTGGAATGTGATTGTACGGTGGGATCGGGTTGCACGCCGAAACAGAAGAAATAAGGGTGGAATAATGAGAAGAAATAAGGGCGGAATATGATTGTAAGGTGGGATCGGGTTGCGCGCCGCAATAGGAGAACAATTGAAGTAAGGAACTATGAAAATCTCATTTGTGATACTCTATATCTCTGTGCAATGATTGTTTTGTTTCTTTGACTGCCTTCTATCTGCGCATTGCTTACTTAGAGTAAAGTTTGTTCATACATGCTAGTACTATTCAATGGTAATAACGTCCCTTTTGCCGGGGGCGCTACATCTTTTATATGGATGTAGGTGGTTCTATAGCAGGTAGCTCCGTCCCCCGATAGTGGTGCCTTCTCTTCATCCCTTCAGCAGTTCTGGTGAGTCCCACTTCCTCTCGGGGCCGTGTGTAGTCTATACCGTCTTCTTTTGTATATGTTGTGTCATTAAAGGTATAAAAGTTTATGTAAAACTCCTAGTACTCTTAGAGGCTCCGTACACACTATATGGGTTGTATATATCTATTTTGGGCAGTAGCTGCGTTCGATCAAAATCGTGGTTCGTATTGGAAAAGTTGTATGTATTATATATGTTTTTGGATTATCAAATGTTGAAAGTTAAAAGAGGAAAATGAACTGGTATAAATCGTACTATGAAATTAAATTGGCTAATTCATATGGAACAAGGTATATTATAGACACGGGGCAACGCGATGGGTAGGAAAGGCAAACCAGGTCCGCTTGACCGGGATCATCCGGTTAGGCGCCGGTCTCGTTCCTCGGTTTTGGGGTGTGACAAACTTGGTATCAGAGCCTACGGTTTTAAAAGTGTCCTAGGATGTCTCAGAGCCGTGTCTAGTAGAGCCCTTGTTATCGGTGTGTTGTCAACCACATCTATAATTAGGGGGCTGCAAGGGCATTTAGGAAAGTACCCATTTATTGCTATTATGTATCATGCGATGTGGTGAAAGGTGAGGTTGTCTATCTCTAACTCGTGCGATGTTACAATTTCCAGTAAATGGCACCCAAGAAGAGATCCCGACTCGACCTAGAGGCCAATGCCACCCCAGGAGTGGTCATAAATTCCTTATCTGATGGTGCGGGTGAGAATGATTCCCCGACCCTGAATCTGCCTAACCCTTCCATCATAGGACAAATTGTTCCAATTCCTACTCCAGCGGAGGGGGCTACAGTCCCTCTCCCTGATGTTCCTGATCCTTCCTCAGTCCCAGCTTTCGATCCCGGTATTTCTGATAGGGACCTCAAGGGAGCTATTCAGATGTTGACACAGCTAATGGCCTCCCAGGCCTAAAGATCACATACTGCCCCTATGTCCTCTAGCGAGAAAGGGGATTCTTCAGGTTCCAGGGTCAACCAGTTCCTACGGTTAGCCCCTCCAGAGTTCACAGGCACTGACCCAGGGGCCGATCCTCAGGATTTTATAGATGAAATGTACAAGACTCTCCGGGTTATGAAGGCTACAGAGAAAGAGAGGGTTTAGTTAGCTTCCTATCGGTTGAAGGGAACGGCATATTCATGGTTCGAGATGTGGGAGAGTTCTCGTGGAGAGGGGAGCCCTCCGGCCAGGTGGGATGAGTTTGTAGATGCTTTTATGGATTATTTCTTGCCTGCCGAGACTAGGGCAGCCCGTGCTGCAGAGTTTGAGGTCCTTAAGCAGGGCAACATGAGTGTGTTGGAGTATCATATGGAGTTCGTGCGCTTGTCCAAGTATGCTATCCACATGATGCCGACTATGGAGGCTAGAGTTCGTCGGTTTGTTCAGGTCCTTGGTCCCTTGGTTATCAATGAGGCTGCTACAGCTGCTTTGCACTCAGATATGAACTATGGGAAGATTGTGGGATTCGCCCAGGCTACGGAGGCTCAGAAATTGAAGATAAGAAGTGAGAGAAAGAGTAAAAGTAGGGCCCGGTCAGCAGGCAACCCTGGGAGTTTATTTGGAGGTGTGAGATCAGCCCTTGGGAGAGGTCATCATGGCCATCTCAGTCCTACGCTCAGTCCTCAGCCGTTGCACCGCTATCAGGGCACATTTATTAGCAGGGAGGTCACTTTGGACCCGGTTTAGATAGCAGGAGGTTCCATAAGTCGGGTCGTTCAGGTGGGAGGTTGCAGTAGCAGCGGAGGGCCCCATGCCCTAGGTTTCATTCTGAGCCTTGTTACTTGGATATCCCGGTATGCTATAGATGCGGAGTGAGGGGCCATGTTTAGCGAGACTGTCGTGCACCCAATCAGGGCACAGGTAAGAGTACTGCTCAGCCATCCAGTTCGTCAGCCGCTACGTCTTCAGCACGCCCTCCAGGACCAGAATTGCGCGATGTAGCTAGGGTAGAGCGCGGGATCAAGGGGGACCCAGTCGGTTCTATGCTTTGAGTGGTCGCCAGAGTGCTGAGGCTTCTCCAGATGTTGTCACAGGTATTCTGACTGTTCAAACACATGATGTTTATGCTCTTATTGATCTCGGATCTTCATTGTCATATGTTACTCCATTTATTGCTTCGCGTTTTGGGATAGAACCCGAACAACTTCATGAGCCGTTCTCAGTGTCTAATCTGGTTAGTGATTCCATTATAGCCGCGCGAGTCTATAGGAATTGTGTTGTCACGGTGTGTGGTCGAGATACCACGGCCGATCTGATTGAGCTAGGAATGGTATATTTTGAGGTTATCATGGGGATGGATTGGCTCTACTCGTGATTTGCTAAACTCGACTGCCGAACCAGAATTATGAGGCTCGAGTTTGCTAATGAACCAATTATTGAATGGAAAGGGAATGATGTTGTGCCGAGGGGTAGGTTTATTTCCTATCTTAAGGCCTCCAAGATGATCAGGAAGGGGTGCATCTATCATTTGGTCCGGGTTGCGGACACCACTTCAGAGGTGCCTGCTCCCGAGTCCGCACCGGTTGTGAATGCATTTCTTGAAGTATTTCCGGATGAGCTCCCTGGAATTCCGCCAGATAGAGAGATCAATTTCGGAATTGATGTATTTCCAGATACGCAGCCAATATCTATTCCACCTTACAGGATGGCGCCAACAGAATTGATAGAGTTAAAAGAACAATTGAAAGATCTATTAGAAAAGGGTTTCATTCGGCCAAGTGTGTCGCCTTGGGGCGCACCGGTTCTCTTTGTCAAGAAGAAGTATGGGTCACTTCGGATGTGTATTGATTATTGGCAGCTCAACAAGGTCACCATCAAAAACAAATACCCATTGCCTCTGATAGATGATTTATTCGACCAATTGAAATGTGCTAGGTTTTTCTCCATGATTGATTTACGGTCCGGGTATCACAAGTTAAAGATCAGGGAGCAGGATATTACTAAGACCGGCTTCAGGACTCGTTATGGGCATTTCGAATTTCTGGTAATGTCTTTTGGGCTAACCAACGCCCCAACAACTATTATGGGTCTTATAAATCGGGTTTTCAAACCGTTCCTTGACACCTTCATGATTGTCTTCATTGACGATACCCTTGTTTATTCGCGGAGTCAGGAAGATCATGCTAATCACCTCAGGGCAGTTCTGCAGACTCTCCATCAGCACCAGTTGTATACAAAGTTCTCAAAATGTGAGTTTTGGCTAGAATCAGTCATCTTTTTGGGTCATGTTGTTTCCAGGGAAGGGATTCAAGTTGATCCCCATAAGATAGCAGCAATGAAGGATTGGCCTAGGCCAACGACCCCGACGGGGATTCACAGTTTCTTGGGTTTAGCTGGATATTATCGGAGATTTTTGGAGGGATTCTCTACTCTCGCATCCCCATTGACTAAGCTGACGCATAAAACGGTTAAGTTTCAATGGTCCGATGCTTGTGAAAAGAGTTTTCAAGAATTGAAATCAAGATTGACTTCGACGCTAGTGTTGACCTTGTCGGAAGGTTCAGAAGGGTTTGTGGTGTATTGTGATGCTTCAAGGGTTGGTTTAGGGTTTGTATTGATGCAATGTGGTAAGGTAATAGCGTATGCTTCTAGGCAGCTCAAAAATCACAAGAAGAATTACCCGACGCATGATTTGGAGCTCGTATCGGTTGTGTTTGCATTGAAGATCTGACGGCATTATCTTTATGGGGTCCATTTGGACGTGTTCACATACCACAAGAGTCTTCAGTATCTATTCAAACAGAAGGAATTGAACTTAAGGCAACAGAAGTGGTTAGAATTGCTCAAGGATTATGTTATGAATATTTCGTACCATCCAGGGAAATCAAACGTATTAGCTGACGCTCTTAGTCAGAAATCCATGGGTAGCTTGGCTCATTTGGAAGCAAGTCAGAGGCCTTTGGCTCGGGAGGTTTATCAGTTGGCCATACTAGGGGTCTGTTTTTCGGCCTCAGATGAGGGGAATGTCGTGGTGCGTAATGGAACGGAGTCTTCACTTGTAGCGGAAGTCAAGGGAATGCAATTCAGGGGTCCAACTTTGGCACAGTTGAGGGAAGCAATTTTGAATCACAGGACTTCAGCATTTTCACTCGGCAATGATGACGGTGTTTTGCGGTGCCAAGGGAAGCTATGTGTTCCGGATGTGGATAATCTTCGGTAGAGAGTTATGGAAGAGGCTCACAATTCTTGGTATTCTGTACACCCAGGTTCTAAGAAAATGTATCGCGATCTCTAGGAGATTTTCTAGTGGAAAGGTATGAAGAGGGGTGTGGCGGACTTTGTGGCTAGGTGTCCGAATAGCAAGTGAAGGCCGAGCATCAGAGGCCCGGTGGGTTGACACAGCTTATGGAAATACTGATGTAGAAGTGGGAAATGATAAATATGGACTTTGTGGTAGGTTTACCCCGCACTCAGCGCAAGTTCGACTCAATTTGGCTAATAGTGGATCGACTCTCGAAGTCAGCAGATTTCTTGCCAGTCAAGTCCACCGATACTGCAGAACAGTACGCTCAGTTGTATCTCAATGAAATAGTCATGCTCCATGTCACTCCAGTATCTATTATCTCGGATCGAGGGGCCCAATTCACAGTTAACTTTTGGAAGAAATTTCAGCAAGGATTGGGTATGTAGATAAATCTCAACACTGCTTTCCACCCGCAGACAGACGGCTAGGCAGAGCGGACTATTCAAACGCTTGAAGACATGTTACGGGCTTGTGTATTAGATTTCAAGGGTAGTTGGGATGATCACTTGCTGCTTATAGAGTTTGCTTACAATAACAGTTTCCATGCTACTATTCAGATGACCCCATTTGAGGCATTATACGGTAAATAGTGTAGGTCTCCGATTGGATGATTCGAGGTTGGTGAGGCGGAACTGCTAGGACCGGATCTTGTGAACCAAGCTATGGAAACAGTTAGAGTCATTCTGGAGAGGATGAAGACTACTCAGAGTCGCCAGAAATCCTATGCGGGCGTTCGTCGAAGAGATTAGGAGTTTCAAGTAGATGATTGGGTATTCTTGAAGGTGTTCCCGTGAAGGGAGTGATGCGGTTTGGGAAGAAAGGGAAATTGAGCCCGAGGTATGTCTGGCCATATCGGATTGCTCAATGGATAGGGCAGGTAGTGTATAGGCTGGAATTGCCCCCTGAAATGTCATTGGTCCATCCAGTGTTTCATGTGTCCATGCTAAGGAAGGTAATTGGAGATCCATCTGCCATCGTGCCAGTTGGGACCATTGAAATAATGAAGAATTGTCATATGAAAAGGTTCTGGTTGCTATTCTTGATAGGCACGTTCGTAGATTGAGAAACAAAAAGGTCGCTTCAGTAAAGTATTATGGCAGAGTCAACAAGTCGAAGAAGCCACGTGGGAAGTGGAAAATGAAATGAAAGAGAAATATCCTCATTTGTTTGAATAAGTCTAGTATTGGTCGTGAGAACTGCCATCTCTAAGAAATTACACCTTTGTGTCAAATTTTGTTCAAGAACACCCCACTCCCCTGATTACCCAAGTATTGTGACTTCTCAATTTTGTGCCACATTCGTATATGTTGTGAATAGTTGAATTATGTGCAACTCATGTGATAGTTGAATTGTGTGCAAGTTGTGGCGTTAACTGAATTATGTATAGCATGTTGAAGCAATTGAATTATATACGACTTGTGGAGATAACCGAATTATGTGCAAGTTGTTGGAGTAATTGAAAATGTGTGAAATTGGTTAAAAGTGGGTTTCGGGGGCTCTCTGACAGGTAGATATGCCTAATTACAAAGGAAACTCTTGGAAAATTTTCAAAAAATATCGGAGTTAGTGAAAATTGGGGGTTAGTATATTGTGTTTTCAAAATGATTCCCCGATCCTCATTCGAGGACGAATGATTTTAATTGGGGGAGGATGTAAAGACCCGTAAAATTTCATGTCTAAAATGATGCCCGGGTAGGTTCCCATGTTGTTATAACTGTAGAAAATCTGTAAAAACGGACCTTTTTGAAGTAAAAGTACCCCCGGGACTTAAAAGATATTATTTCCCATAATTGTACGGATCTGCAGTCCACTATGCGATCGCAGATCAGGTATGCGGACTGCATAGTGGTCGCATACCTGGACAGCTATGCGGCTCAAGATGCGATCGCATTTTAAGAATGCGGGCCGCATAGTTGTCGCATTCTTGCACCTTGATTCTTGAGGAGGGAGTTATGCGACGCACTATGCGATCGCAGATCAGGTATGTGGACTGCATAGTGGTCGCATTCTTGCACCTTGATTCTTGAGGAGGGAGTTATGCGACGCACTATGCGATCGCATAACAGGTATGCGGACCGCATAATGCTCGCATACCTAGGCAACCTGCTTTCCTTTTTGGCCCAGATGAGGGCCATTTATGCGACAGGAATGCGGATCGCATAGCAGGAATGCGATTCCTGACCGCATTCCTGCTTCGGGGCTTTTAAAATTATAATTTTTATACCCGACCTCTATCCTAATATAAGACCCATCTCCCTTTTTTTTAACGACTACTTGATATTTTAGAGAGAGAGAGAAGGAAGGGTTCTTGAGAGAGAAGGTTCCATTATCACCCAATTTGATTCTTCACCATTGCTCAGGCTTGGAAGTTTTCGAGTAATCGCCTTCTTCTTCACCCTAAGAGGTAAGTCCTTACCCCATTTCCCCTTTAATTCTCAGGTTTTGGTTAAAAGGATAAAACACACCTGATTCTTGAAGATAAAAGCTAGTACTTACATGCATGTTCATGATCTGTACTAATATAGCAAGAGGGTGTAAGTTAGAGAAATTTTCCACTAAAAAGGGGATTAGAAATCTAAGGGGTCATAGTGTTTGATAAAATGCACAAATGAATTCAATATTCCTAATTCTAAGATAAATGTGTCGCACTGTGAACTAGATTGACGATGCTAGATGGTCTGGTGGTTTGAGAATAGATATTAAAGGGAAATTCCGACTCAAGGTATGTATGGCTAACTTTAATCTTTGTAGGGTCGCCTTGTTGGTGTCCGAGCATTCGGTATGCGTTCATGGCTTATGCATATGTGAATTGATTGTTCTAATGTGTTGAGACGTAAGATTCTATTCTCTGATTGTCCTAGTTAATTTTCCATGCCACCATTCTATGTGAGATTGTGAAAAGGGTGATTCCTTGTGCTTACTCTATCATGTGCAAAACTCGTTATGTGCTTGAACATCTCGGTATGAAAGGTTGTGCTATGAAACGAAAGAAATGCTAACGAATCCAATTGTTGAATGTATCTAAGTGCTAAATGATGTGTAGTAAATGATGGGAAGTAAATGTGGATTGATTTTATTAAGCTAAATAATTATGTCATACCGTACATGACTTACTGTTTGGTAAAGACTATTGTGAACACATGTTTGTTTGTTTGGTATGAAATTATACTCTTGATGATATGAAGCCTTGTGATTGAATTGTGGGTTGTTGTTGTTGCTATGAAATGTGATTGTCCTGTGGGATCGGGTTGCGCGCCGCAACATGTGAAATAAGGATGATATGTTGAGAAGTAATAAGAGTGGAATGCGATTGTACGGTGGGATTGGGTTTCACGCTGCAACAGAAGAAATAAGGGTGGAATGATGAGAAGAGATAAGGGCGGAATATGATTGAAAGGTGGGATCGAGTTGCGCACCGCAACAGGAGAGCAATTGAAGTAAGGAACTGTGAAAATCTCATTTGTGATTCTTTGTATCTCTGTGCATTTATTGTTTGGTTTCTTTGACTGCCTTCTATCTGCGCATTGCTTTGATTTTACTTAGAGTAAAGTTTGTTCATACATACTAGTACTATTAAATGGTACTAATGTCCCTTTTGCCGGGGGCGCTACATCTTTTATATGGATGTAGGTTGTTCTATAGCAGGTAGCTCTGTCCGCCGATAGTGGTGCCTTCTCTTCATCCCTTCAGGAGTTCTTATGAGCCCCACTTCCTCTCGGGGCCGTGTGTAGTCTATACCGTCTTCTTTTGTATATGTTGTGTCATTAAAGGTATAGCCGGGGCCCTGTTGCCGGTAAGTTTATGTAAAACTCCTAGTACTCTTAGAGGCTCCGTAGACACTGTGTAGGTTGTATATATCTATTTTGGGAAGTATCTGCGTTCGGTCAAAATCGTGGTCCGTATTGGAAAAGTTGTTTGTATTATATATGTTTTTGGATTATCAAATGTTGAAAGTTAAAAGAGGAAAATGAACTTATGGTGTAAATCGTACTATGAAATTAAATTGGCTAATTCATATGGAACAAGGTATATTATAGACACGTGGCAACGCGTTGGGTAGGAAAGGCAAACCAGGTCCTCTTGACCAGGATCATCCGGTTAGGCGCCGGTCTCGTCCCTCGGTTTAAGGGCGTGACAACCGCGCCCGCCCGCATAAGAGTATCAAGTCTCCGAGGAAGAAAACATGTATGCTTGTGTCAAACGGTAAAAGGAATGTTTTTCATAAAAACATTTGTGCGAACAATTATCATTAACATCCGAATAATCAATACCCGAGGTCGTAAGATCCCAAGAGTGTAACATCGGGAATGTTTGAAACTGTAAGTCCTACGGGCGTGATCAAAATCGCAAGCAGGTATATCTAAAATAATGAGAACACGGTCTCGACTTAAAAAGCCAAGGCTATATATTCGAACTTATAAGACCCCTAAAAAGGCATACCCTCGAATATAGGCGCCAAGGATGAGATACCCAAGACTAAGGGCTACGGCCAAATAAAATGACTACAGTCGATGGGCTTCAACCCAACAACAACAAGCGATTCGCGGACGCCCGACTATCGCCTTAAAACTAAATCCTTTGAAATTATTTCGGAAAGAACCGGTTAAATCATCTACCTTTAGTGTACGCAAGAGCTTCGAACATTTTCATGTCGCCTCGTATAAAAGAGTTTCGAACATCTTCATGTCGGCTCGCATAAAAGAATCGAGGTTCTTTTGGGCCGTCGAAGAGTTAGATGAGCAAAATAAAACTCCGAGTAAATCTCTAATAAGTGAAAAATATAGCCATATCAAAAGTCCCGTAAGTTCCTTAAAGCCAGTGCAGAAACACCTACGGGCCAACCCAAAACCTGAAGGGTCGATGAACTCGAGTCGTAATTCGGCTCGGGGACTGAGCCCAGAATGGTTAACCAAAAGACGCCTAAGAGCCTTGGAGCCCGCGCAAAAAGCCTACAGCCTAACCCAAAATCTGAGAGACCGATGAGCTCGAGTCCTAACCCGGCTCGGGGACTGAGCCCAAAATGATTGACCAAAAGTCACCTAAAAACTTTCAAGCCAGACCACGGGCTAATGAAAGAACTCGGAGTGTGAATGAGCTCGTGTCGTGGCTCTTCTCAAAGAACGAGTCCTAGATAAAAATGCATAAGCCTCTGGGCTAGCCACAAAAGGCCCACAGGTTGATTGAGAGAACACATCAGTCCCAAAAGCGCCCAAGGGGCCAACTCATAAGGATTGAGAAGCCTGCAAGGGTCGATCCTGGACCATCGCGAAATCGTTAAGCCAAGACAAGGACCCAAAGGTTCTGTCATAGGGAACAGACCTGGGGCCAATAGTACTCATGGACAAAGCAGTGGACATAAAGCGCGGCCTGTGCCCGGGCCTAACGTCTGCCCCAGTAAAAAGCAAGTTCCCCATTCAAAATATATGAGCAGACCTTAAAACTACCAACGCCCCCGAAACTAGGGTAGATGCCCGATCATGAAGACCAGAGGCTGCCTCGTGCCCAAGCATGTCTCCGCTCGAAAAGAAGTTACCGAGTCTCAAAACTATACTTGTTTTTCGAGCAGGATCAAACAACGACCTGATATCTTATAATAAAAGTGGATATCCACCCAGAGGCCGCCCTCAGAATTCTCGAGGTGGCCGAGTTTCGCTCGGAGATTATCAGTAACCCCCTATTTGTTACAGAGAAGCCGAGGTCCGATCCTCGCCCAACTTTAAGCAACCCCGGCTCCAGCCGGGGGTTTGAATTCTTAATGAACGTAATATTGGTCATGATAAGAGTCTGTCTTTCGGGCCATTCATACACGCAGTTTTGCACAAACGGAAGACAAAGCAAAATTTAGAATCAGACCAAGAGAAAAAATGAATCTCTTATATTAATATAATATGTTTACAAGACACGTAAGGGAATCTTTACACAAAGAAGCATAAAACAAAGGCCTAATCTACAGACAGAAACCTATCTTTCGGAGATATGTCCTTGACGCCCCCCTCGAGGGACCTCTAGTCAGTGTCTTCGGGCTTCCCCTAGCGGCAACGGGAGGACAACATGTTCCTCCTCCGTAAGACTCTTGTCAGCACTGTTGGGAAACCCCTCCTCAAAACATCGAACCGGTGAGGGATGCTAGAGTCGGTGGATATTGTCTCCTCGCCCCACGGAAGCCAGGACGGAAAAAATACCACACCCGGTTGAAGTTAAGAGAGATGATCAGCAATATAGGTTCTTCATACGAAGGTGAGCAACAATATATGTACTTCATGCCTTCCGGTGCGGAAGGCACTCGAGGCCCACCCTTTGTTTCTCGGATCGACAACAGCAATAACAACAACAACAACAACCCAACATAACCCCAGTTAGCAAGTGATGACTTCAGAAGAAAAGTCATGGCCCCGCTCGGAAGACCACTGCCAGAAAACTGCATAGACATGGGTTTGCACCATGAAAAATGGAAAGGCAAAGGTTAATGGGAAAGTTTAAGTTTCTTGAAAGTGGGAGGATGAAGTTTGAAGTCAGGAAATCCCCTATTCATAGGAAGTCGGTGACCTCACTAAATAAGCAATCAATGCTTGGAGGAAAATTAATCGACGGCGCCATTATTGCCCCTTTTTGGAAAAGTGGAACAACAGAACAATCAATGCCCTAGGGAGACGATTCCACATGACGCTTCAAGTTTATTGATAATCTCATGTCACAAATGTGAAATCATCGTGAAAGGCCCAGGGAATATCTACTTCAAGGTAAACGCGGGGACTATCTGTATACGGTTAAAATCTGGAAGGATGATTTTGCGTCTCTTTTTACAGTGGACGATTCACGTGGAAGTCAAAGTATGGTCCAAGGTCCGACCTCGGATGGTCTAATAAGTTGACCCATGAGGATATGACCCATGAACCGGCGTAGGGAACAATGCGGGGATCGAGGCAGGCAGCCCTAGATTGAGTACGATTCCGTACTTGGGCATTAACTAGACGAATCAATTAAGATCTTTGTAATAAATTCGGATGTAATACGTTTGGACCCTCCCTGCTATATAAAGGGAACTCTTGTCATTTTCCAAGACATAATGCATTGAATACAAGACTCAAGAACATTTTCTGCTTTAATATCAAACATCCTCTATTCCTCTTTATTAGCTCATTTACTTGCATTTATTGCTTTCTTTTACTTGTTCTTCGTTTATAGCCTATCATTGATCATAAATAGTGTATCTCAAGGCTTATAAGCTCATTATAGATCCATCAACCGTTCGATCTAGGCCCGAATCTCGGTTCTAGGGACCCCCGAGGTCGACATCGAGCCTTCGACTTAAGGCACTCTGGTTTGCTTTCCTTTAGCTTTTAATCGGTTTTTTACTGTTCCATCCTAACAGATTTAGCTATAATCATTCAATAACCGGTATAAAGATAGATCACGTATTTTTAGAACCACATAATTAAATATAATTATAGTTACTATTTTCACGGTAAACAGTTCAAATTAAACGCATACTTGTGGATCCAGGTAGTTAGAATAACGTAATCAGGTTGGAAGTAGTGAAACAGCTCGGGATGCTCAACCAAGTCATACCGACCTTACTATCCCTCAACAGATTCAACATGGCTGGCGAGGCGAAAAATGGGGAGATTATCCTCCCGGTTAACGTATCCGGCACAATCCAAAACTCCAAGTTCCATGTCATCGAAGGGGACATGAGGTACAACGCATTGAGTGGAAGGCCATGGATACACAACATGAGGGCGGTGCCATCAACTTTCCACCAAATGATGAAATTTCAAACGAAAGACGGTATAAAGATGGTATATAGAGAAAAATACGCGGCCAGGGAGATGTTCGCTATCCAAAATGAGGCACTGACGCCTATTCCCCCCGCCTCAGAGGAACCAGGGAGGAGAATGAGCCCCGAGGATGAAGAGGAAGAAATCCTCACCCCCCGCACCTTCGTCGCCCCCGAGGAATCTAACGCAATAAATCAACAATCAAAGAGTTGGAGCAGGCAATCCTGGTCGAGCATTCCCAGGATCGAAAGGTATACCTGGTAACGGGATTAACTCCCGAACTCAAGAAAAAATTCATTCAATTTCTTATCAATAACATCGACAATTTTTCTTGGTCCCATTTAGACATGACAGGGATCCCGCCCCAAATAACCACCCATCGGTTAAGCGTAGACCCCAGGTTCAAACTGGTGAAGCAAAAGAGGAGGCCTCAGTCCGAGGTAAAACACGCATTCATCAAGGATGAGGTAACGAAACTCCTAAAAATAGGGTCTATCAGGGAGTTAAAATACCCCGATTGGTTGGCCAATGTGGTGGTAGTCCCCAAAAAGGGGAATACGTTAAGAATGTGTGTAGATTATAAAGACTTAAATAGGGTGTGCCCTAAAGACTCATTCCTGCTTCCCAACATCGATTTCCTGACTGATGCCATGGCCGGGCACGATATCCTCACCTTTCTCAATGCCTACTCGGGGTATAATCAGATTTAAAAGAACCCCGTGGATAGGGAAAAGACTTTGTTCATCATGAAGTACGGTACATATTGCTACAACGTAATGCCTTTCGGGCTAAAAAACGCTGCAGCCACGTACCAGTGGTTGGTTAATAAAATGTTTGGATGCCAAATAGGAAAGTCCATGGAAGTGTATATTGACGATATGCTAGCTAAGTCCCTGCGCGCAGAGGATCATTTGACCCATTTGCAGGAAACATTCGATATTCTCAAAAGCTATAACATGAAGCTTAATACCGAGAAATGTGCCTTCGGAGTAGGATCGGGAAAATTTATAGGCTTCATGGTGTCAAACGGGGGGATCGAAATCAATGCTGACAAAATCAAAGCCATCAAGGAGATCGTGGTGGTTAATAACGTGAAGGTCATGCAACGACTGACTGGGCGGATAGAGGCCTTGGGACAATTCATATCAAGATCGTCGGATAAGAGTCATCATTTCTTCTCCTTGCTCAAAAAGAAAAATAGCTTCGAATGGACTCCCGAGTGCCAAAGTGCCTTGGAAGAATTGAAGTGATATCTGTCTAGACCACCTTTGCTCCACACCCCAAAGGAGAAGGAAACACTGTATCTATACTTGGCCGTATCAGAGGTAGCGGTAAGCGGTGTACTGGTTCGGGAGGAGCAAGGAACATAATTCCCTGTCTACTATGTCAGTCGGACCCTGGGTGATGCTGAAACCAGGTATCCTCTTCTGGAAATGTTAGCCCATGCGCCAATTAGCGCGTATCGAATGTTAAGGCCTTGTTTTCAAAGCATCGCATTTGTGTCTTAACGACATACCCACTTTGAAACATATTACATAAACCCGAGTTGTCGGGCCGTTTGACCAAGTGGGCCATCAAACTCGGAGGGTACAATATCAAATATAAGCCCCGAACAACTATCAAATCCCAGATTTTGGCGGATTTCGTAGATGACTTCAAACCCGCCCTGGTGCCCGAAGTAGAAAAAGAACTACTATTAAAAACGGGCACATATTCTGGGGTATGGAACCTGTTTACTGACGGTGCCTCCAACGTGAAAGGGTTCGGGCTCGGCATAGTTCTGAAGCCGCCTACGGGCGGCATGATCAGACAATCTATTAAAGCTGCAAAATTGACTAACAATGAAGCCGAGTATGAGGCTATTATTGCAGGTCTGGAATTGGCCAAAAGCCTCGGAGCCGAATTCATCGAGGCCAAATACGATTCTCTCCTAGTGGTTAACCAGGTGAATGGAAGCTTCAATGTTCGAGAAGACAGAATGCAGAGGTACCTTGACAAGATTGTAGTCACGCTGCATCACTTCAAGGAGTGGAACTTAAACCATATACCTCGAGAGCAGAATAGCGAGGTGGACGCCCTCGCAAACCTGGGGTCGTCCGTTGAAGAAGATGATATACTCCCTGGAACTATTGTTTAGTTAACCAAATCAGTGATAAAGAAGGACACACCGAGATCAAGTCCACCAGCCTGACATGGGATTGGAGAAACAAATACATTAGTTATTTGAGAGACGGGAAGCTTCCCGTAGACCCGAAAGAATCAGAGGCCCTACGGACCAAGGAAGCTCGATTCTCGTTCGACAAAAACAACACTCTATACAGGAGGACCTTCGATGGGCCCCTGGCGGTTTGCCTGGGACCGGATGACACAGATTATGTGCTGCGGGAAATCCACGAAGGTACCTGCGGGAACCACTCTAGTATCGATCCCTTAGTCTGAAAAGTGATCAGAGCAGGTTATTACTGGGACAACATGGAAAAAGACGCCAGGGAATTCGTTCGGAAGTGCGACAAATGTCAAAGGTTCGCACCCATGATCCACCAACCCGGCGAACAACTGCATTCAGTCTTATCGCCATGACCGTTCATGAAATGGGGGATGGACATCGTCGTATCCCTACCGAAGACACCATGTAAAGCAAGATTTATTCTGTTTATGACTGACTATTTCTTGAAATGGGTAGAAGCGCAGGACTTCGAGAAGATAAGAGAGAAAGAAGTAATTAACTTCATATGGGACCATATTCTACACATAGCAAAGCTTATAAAATATACAATAAAAGAACTATGTGTGTAGAAGAAAGTGTACATGTTGTCTTGGATAAAACTAACACTTTATCTGAGAGACAGGAACCAAAAGATGAGGAGCTTGGAATGGTGAAGAGCAATGACTACATTGAAGCACATATGGCAGATGGAACAGGTGATGGACCAGGTTTAACAACCCCACGCAACTCGACAGGGGGAATTCCTCATGAAAATACTGGCCTTGATCATGTTCCACAGCAACACGACAACATGGAACAATCCTGAAGTGAACAACTGGTTCTCAAACCACACAGATATCAGAGTTCTCACCCTCTTGAGAACATCATAACAGACTTGAGATCTGGAATCAAAACTAGATCCTCCTTGAAAAATCTTTGTGTGTTTGATGCATTTCTATCCTTGATTGAACCAAAGAGCATTGTTGAAGCCCTGAAAGATGCTGACTGGGTAACTTCTATGCAAGAGGAGCTGAATCAATTTGAAAGAAGTCAAGTATGGCACTTGGTACCCAGGCCACTGGACAGATCAATAATTGGCACCAAGTGGGTCTTCAGGAACAAGCTCGATGAGGATGGAACTGTTACAAGAAACAAGGCAAGATTGGTTGTTCAAGGATATAGCCAAGAAAAGAGAATTGATTATGATGAGACTTGTGCTCATGTGGCAAGATTAGAGGCAATCAGACTTCTTATAGCATTTGCTGCACACATGGAATTCACTTTGCATCAGATGGATGTCAAGAGTGCCTTTCTCAATGGCTATTTGAAGGAAGAGGTATTTGTAAAACAGCCTCCTGGTTTTGAAAGCAAAGAATCACCTGATCATGTATATAAACTTGACAAGGCTCTATATGGTCTCAAGCAAGCACCTAGATCTTGGTACAAGAGATTGTCAAAATTCCTACTGGAACATGGGTACAAACGAGGAAAAATAGACAGTACTTTGTTTCTAAAGGAAAGGGGAAAAGATCTTCTGATTGTACAAATATATGTTGATGATATCATATTTGGGGCAACAACTGAGAAGCTCAGCAAGGAATTTGCTACATTAATGGGGAGTGAGTTTGAAATGAGTATGATGGGTGAGCTAACCTTTTTCTTAGGTCTGAAAATCGAACAAACTCCATATGGAACAATGATTCATCAACAGAAGTATGTGAAAGAACTCCTCAAGAAGTTCAAAATGGAAAATTCAAAGGAGATAGATACCCCAATAGCCACAGCTACAAAATTCGATGTGGATGAACCTGGTTCATCCGTTAATCAGAAGACGTACAAAGGGATGATTGGGTCTCTACTATATCTTACTGCACGTAGACCTGATATTGTGTTCAGTGTGGGACTGTGTGCTAGGTTTCAAGTCAATCCAAAGGAGTCCCATCTCACTGCAGTAAAAAGAATTTTGAGATATCTAAAGGGCACCACTGATTTGTGCCTTTGGTATCCTAAAGGTAGTAATTTTGACCTTGTAGGATATGTTGATGTTGATTATGCAAGTTTCCTAGTTGACAGGAAAAGTACTTCAGGCATGGATCACTTTTTGGGCTCCTGCCTTGTCTCTTGGGCCACCAAGAAACAAAATTCAGTAGCCTTGTCTACTGCTAAGGCTGAATATGTGGTTGCAGCCTCTTGTTGTGCCCAATTGCTATGGATCAAGCAACAACTCCTAGACTTTGGTATAGATGTGGGATGCATTCCTATTTAATGTGATAACACTAGTGCAATTAGTATGATTAAGATCCTGGTTCATCACAAGAGAACTAAGCACATAGATGTTAGGCACCATTTCCTGAGGGATAACTATGAAAATGGGATGATCTCAATCGAATTTTGTGCCATTGATCATCAAATTGCTGGTATATTTACCAAAGCATTGAGCAGGGAGCATTATGAGAGAAACAGTCTTGAACTAGGGATGATTAAGATCACCTAATTGAAAAACAAAATGAAAAAAAAGGGGAAGTTTTCTGGCTAGAAATTTTAATTAGGTACTTAATCAGATTAATCATTGCTCAGTACTATGTCTTTATTGCCATACTCTTCTGTCATGTATTAATATGATTCCCTAGTTGCTAATGATGTTTCTCTATTTTTGTGAACTGAGGAAAAATAAAGATTTTTAACAGGATGAACCTGGTTCATCCATGCTGGTTTACATGACTGTCTAGGTACGTTCTTATCTCCATACTTGTATTAATTCAAGTACAGTCATACATGAGCAGGACTCTATCCATTTATGGTTCAGTTTAAATTCTGGTACTTACCCAAGTAATGAACCAGTTTCAAAAAGCTCTGTCACATTAAATTAGCCTAGTTTTAGGGGGAAAGAAACAGTCTAATCAATGTCCAATCACTGACAGTCGTTGATCGATTAGTATCCTACTTGTGTTAATACACCTCCGTTATAATCACCCCAGCCACAAGTTATAAATAGCCCATCATTACCCATTGAGAATAAAGCAATAGACGAACCATGTTCAAGTCACTCAACACTCAAATCTCTACTGCCTTTTACCCTCTCTTCTTTTTCTCTCAAAAATTTAACACCATGTCGTTTGCTTCATCTGATTCTCAAAATCGTGACTACGATGAAAGAGTATATGAGTCTGATTCTCCACCAGTCTATAGTTCTGAATCCTCTGAGACACCTGAAACCCCTAAATACCATGATGCTCTTAAACCTACACCAAACCCTACCCCAGCCCCCAAACCCCGTCGTGTCAAGGTTCTTGCACGCAAATCTGTGGCCTCAGGTTCACGAGCAAAGTTCTTGGAAGATTTATTACAGGCTGAAGAAGAACCCAAACCAGATTCATCCAGTGAATCATTCAAATCAGCACATGAAGACGATGCACATGGTCCGTCCAGTGCTGAGAAAGGTAATATCGAAGTTACCTCTATGTTAAATTCTGAAAATAGATTTGTGCTGGTGGGGTCTGTGGTGGATGTGGAAGTACCAAGTGGGCAAAGAAAAACTGGGAAAACTCTTGAGAATCAGGGAGATGCAGGTGTGAGGGGATCTGGGAAGGATGGTTCCACACTTGAAATTTGTGGCCCGATTCTTGAAAATCTTAAAGATGATGTCGTAGTGATAGGGGGAACTAATGAAGTTGAGGAAGCTGCTATTGGGTTATAAAAGTTGATGAAGGAGATATATGAACGTGTTTCTTTTGGGGAAGAAACCTTGGCTGAGAGACTGAAGAAACTGGGGGACTCATATAGCTCCAAGAAGAGAAGGACTTCAAAGTCCATCAAGTCTACAGCCTCAGTTTCCTCAAAGAAAAGGAAAACTGATGAGTCTGTTGGTGTACCTGTTCCAAGGGTACGAGCTACGAGAAATACTATTCGAGAAGAAGAGGAGAAGCTAGGAAAAGCTCTGCAAGAAAGCAAAAGAAAGAAGGCAGAGAAAGGGAAAGCGAAAGTGGAGGAGCCTGTTGAGGCTATTGCTGTTGATGAGGTGTTGGACCTGGTCCAACAAGAAGAAGAGGTTGCTCCAGTGGTGATCAAGGCACCCAAGCCCAAATTGGCTAAGACTTCCACAAAGAAGTCAGCACTTGTGTCTACTACCACCGTGAGTACATCTACGAGAACAAGGTCTAAAGTAAAGTCAAAGAAGAAAGTTCAGATTGTTGAGAGGGATGATTATCCTGAATGGAGTGCAGATGAAGAGAAGGAAGTTGGAGAAGTGTCGATTGACAGAGTTTCCATGTTTGGCAAGAGACATATCTTGAAGGGAAAGTTACTAAAGGATTTGGAGGAGTCGGGTATGAGGTACTTAGTGGATATTCTGGCAGCGCAAGGCTGGAAGGACATGGTCCTTCATATGGAAGGCATGCTGGTCAAAAATGAGGTTGTGGAGTTCATGGGGAATGCAGTTGTGATTAGAGGAAGGGTTACATCATTGGTCAGGGAAGTTGAAGTCTCATTTGACGCTCAAGAACTGGGAGTCATTCTAGACATTCCATCTGAGGGCTATGATGACTATACTAGGCAGAGATGGCCTTGCTTGGATGGAATGGCCTCAACACTCAACATCACCAGATTCTTTTGTGACAATGAAGAAGAACCTGAACCCAGGGCTGTGTACAAAAGCGAGATGAAGCCTAACACAAGCTATTCTTTGAGTTTGTAATTAAATTTCTGCTGCCCATACAAGAACGCAGGCACATTGCCAACTACATGGATCTAACACTCATGGAGTGCCAGTTCTGAGGCAAGCAGATCAATTGGCCATCTTTAATCATCCAGCTTTTGGACAGAGTGGTGAATGGCACCAGGGCCCATGCAATTCCTTATGGTTTTATCCTTACTACAGTTCTGGCTCATTTTGGAGTTCCCACAAAGAAGGCTGAAATGGCTACTGCAAAGGATTTCTTTGGGAAGGACACTTTGCTGTCATGTGATTACACTGTCAGTGCCCCGGCAGATGAACCTGGTTCATCTTGGAAGCAACCAGTCAACAACAAGGTCCGTACTCTGGTGCAGGAAAGCGAGGAAAAGGATATAGAGATCCTTCGCTTGAAGACTCGCTTAGTTGAGGTGGAAGCTGAGCGTGATGCTCTCAAAGCTGAATTAGCCAAGGAGAAGGAGAAAAATGAGGGTGTCTTACACCAAATGTTGTCTCTTCTTCAAACAAAGAATCCTGCCTCTTCTGCACAACCCCAGACTTAGGAATTTCCAGAACTACCCCCTCCTATCCCATCAAGTGCCCAGTCCGGGACTGTGTCGAGTGTCTTTTGTTTCAGTTTTTAATTCTGTCTTACTCATGTTTTGGCTGTTTTTTATTTTAATCTGTTTTGGTGATGATAATCCATGTTAATCAATGAAAGCTCGGTGTTTTGACAAATGTCTCTATTTATGATTTAGCTTAAATTATTGGTTTCTTGTGTTGATTAATCATGTTTGCACTTGTAGTTGCCTAAATTTGCCATGAGTAAGAATTAATAACTGGTAAGTATCATTTTGCAACTTTTCGATGATGCCAAAAGGGGGAAGATGTGTTGCGTTATTCAAAAATTTTAAAGTGATATTTATAACCTAATGAACCTGGTTCTTGATGATTAATGCTCACAAATATACAAAGTGTTAGATGTGTATACAGGATAAAAGCACAGAGTTTGTCATCATTAAAAAGGGGGAATTTGCTCGCCCATGTCATTGAATGGGTTTTGAAGATTGCGAAAAGGTGTCAAGTTGAACCAGGTCCATCATAGCATACACATCTGAATGAAGCAGTTGGAACAAGAATCGTACAAGTCTAAGAGATATCAGTGATTGCTGAGTATCAAAGAACTAAGAGAATGTCTCCTAATACGAAAAGGTTGCAAACTAAAAGAGATGACAGAAGTTTATTTCAGCTAGGATAGAAATAGAGGAAGGAAGTTGAGTTACAATCAAACTCGTTTACCAAGGAAGAGTTGGATCAGAATTGAATCACGGACTCAACAAATGGACTCTATAAATAATCAATGTATTACTACTGAAAGAGGTGACGCACAAGTACAAAAGTTAATCAAGATTTGAAGCAAAAGTTCCAGAGATATTTTGCAAGCAGAATTGTTGTGCGATACAAAGGCTACAGTTAAACTAGAAGAAACAATTCCATTATTTGTGTATTGAGTCTAGTTGATTGTAGTAGGAGTTTTAACATTGTATCTTTTCAGCTTACTTAGAAGCAATTGTAATAGGTACAATTTGATCAAGTTAGAGTTAGCTTGNTAGGTGTTTCCACATAAAAATCCATGTGTCTTTACTATTACTGCTTAATCATTTCGCTAACAGTAGTAAGTAGTATACTAAGAAGAACCAGGTTCTTCTTATTAGACAGCACTCGAAAATTGGGTACTGCACAATTAACTTGTAATATTGTGTAGTATTGAAGTCTAAAACATTAAGGACTTTGATAAGGAAGCCATGGCCTGGCTCAATAAGCCACTGTCGAGCGACTTTGTGGAGATAGGTCTGAACCATAAGAACAGGAATATGGATGAAAGTATGGAGAAGGAAACAAATCGAAGGTTGTTGAAGAAAGAATGAGTGAATTTTTTTATCAAACAACCCCCCATTTATAGAAGGTCGGCAACCTTACTAAATGCGCAATCAATACTTTTGGGGAGACGAACTGGCGGCCCAATCATTACTTTTTGGAAAAATGAACCAGCATTGCAATCAATGTTTCTAGGGAGATGATCCGACGAGACGTTGCAAATCACCTCCTAAGCTTGTGTCACGAGTATGATGTCATCATAGGAGGGCCCAAAAGGATTTACATCAAGGTCATTTCTTATCGTTTCACTCTAAGAAACACGGGGACTATCTGTATACGGCTAAAATCGGGAAGACCGATTTTATATTTATTTTAGCATTTTGTGGACCATCAGCATGATGCTCGGAGTGTTGTGAAAGGCCCGACCCCGAGTACCAGCCTCGAGGCAATACATGTCAGTGACTTCCACAGACAAGCAACCCAAGAATAATAGCGGTCGGGTCTGCAATGAAAGTACAAGTCCGTACCGTGACATTATATAGTTGTACCAACTATCCTATTTTGTAATAAATGCTTATGTACTATGTTGGAATTTTCCCTCCTATATAAAAGGGAATGTTATCACTTTTTGACATAATATTAAATACAAGGAACAAGATCCTTCTCGGCTTCATTACTCAAGCATTCCCTATTGTCTCTCTGTTAGCTCATTTACTTAAATTTATTGCACTTCATCAATTGTTATTCATTTATAGCTCATTATTGATCATAAATAGCATACTCCGAAACCTATAAGGCTGCTATAGATTCATCGATCGTCCAACGATAGCCCCGAGCCTCGACCTCGAGGACCCCCCGAGGCCAACATCAATCATCCGATTTGAGGCATCCCAATTTGCTTATCTTCGATTTCATATTGTTTTTACTCTATATGCTTTAGTCGCACTTAGCATTAACTACTTAACAACTAGTATTAAAATAAATTGCATATTTTTAGAACCACATAATTAAATATAATTGTAATTACCATTTTCAAGGTAAACAAAGAGCTTCAGGCACAAGTTTCGTAAATATGCTCCTCTAACTTTCCACTATATATATAAGGAGCCTTTCATCTTTCAACATTTCTCGCTCCGCCTCTGTAATAGATTGCAATGCTGGTTTGTCATTGGTCCGAGATCCGAATTTCAAAACAAACCTTTAGGTCTCTGTTTTTGGCGAGCAATTTCTTAACGACTGATCATTTGGAGTTTACCCCGAGTCCAGTTTTAACTCGTGTTTTTCGACCTTTAAGTCTTGAAGTTGACCTTTGAATGCTTCTATGTTGGCTCTAACGCTCTTATGCGTTGACCCTTAGGCGCTCTTAGTTATCCCTTTAGGTCTTAGTTTTCAAGTGTGATTTCGACTTGAACCCATCGAACCTGTTAGACCCGAGGCTTTTCGAGCTGGCATTTAGGCTTTTAAGCATAGGGTCAATGTGACCTTTAATCGGCCTGTAGGCCTTTTGATGTAAACCCAGAGGCTCCTATGCGTCTGCCCTTAGGCATTTTTAGTTAACCATTTCGGGCTCAATCCTCGAGTCAGGTTACGACTCGAGCTCATCGACCCTTTAGGTGTTTTTGAATTAGCCCGGAGGCTCTTTAAGATGGCGTCACGACTCTTACGCGTTTTAAGATGGCGTCATGGCTCTTGCACGTTAGGTCGATACGACCTTTATTATGGCTATATTTTCCCTCACTAAAGACTTATCTTTTGTGTTCATTTGACCCTTAGGATTTGATTTTATGGCGACGGTCGGACGTCCCCGAATTGCGTTAGTTTGGTCGAAGCCTATCGACCGGAGTCGTTTGTGTTTGACCGGAGCCTTTAGTCCCGAGCAACGTATACTCAGCATCTATATTCGAGGGTATGCCTTTTTAGGGGTCTTACAAGTTCGAATATATAACCTTGGCTTTGAAATCGGGATTTTGCCTTTTATAAGGTTGTTTGATCTGGACATGCCTTTCTCGAGGTATTATAGTTTCGAACACGCCCAAGGTTACCCGCTTGAGATCTTACGACCTCGGGTTTTGAAAACTTGATGGGGTGGATGTTAATGATAGTCCCCGAGGCATCGGGGGTTATTTGGCCCTGGGGCCTTTCCTCGTGAAAATAGCAGCTTCTTTGAATCGCAAAGTGTTTTGATAGCAAAATATGCTCCTTTGATTGTTTGGTACAAGAATACATGTTTTCACCGCCGAGGGTTCGATCCTTCTATGAGGACACAATTCATTTGACTATTTGGCCCTATACATCATTTCCCTATTGAAACCCTCTTCGTCTTACCTCGATTTGTTTGAGGATGCGATCTCTGGGGTGCTGCCCCCACCCCCCCCAAATATTCGAGGTTGATTCGAGAGAAGCCTTGAATACTTGTTTGAGTTCTCCCTGGAGAGCGCATAGATGTTGGCTCATTAGAAACCTTACCGGTAAAACCCTCTTTTAGGGATAAAACACGATCGAATGAAAAGAGTGCAACGCGCTTGAAAACCCAGGGGTCTTTCAAAGCTGACAGATGTTCCGATGTCTTCCATTGGATATTTTCAGAAGTTTAGCGGGACAGATGAATTGAAATGGGAGAATAGTCTTACCTTACAAGTAGTAGTGTTTGAGCATAGATAGGTTCCAATTGCTCGAGAGTTGTTCGCCTTCCATGGTGCCGAGCTTGTAGGATCCTTTGTTGATTACTCCGAGGACACGGTACGGCCCTTCCCAGCTTGGGCCTAGCTTCCCCTCATTAGGATTCCGAGTGTTTAGGGTGAATTTTGTTAGGAGTAAGTCCCCGACTCCAAAATGTCGAAGGTTTGTTCTCCTGTTATAGTACCTCTCGATCCTCTATTTTTGAGCGGCCATCCAGACCAGTGAAGCTTCTCATTTCTCATCTAGTAGTTCGAGAGCTGCAGTCATGGCCTCGTTGTTTGAACTCTCCGTAGCATGTCAGAACATGGCACTCGGCTCCCCAATTTTGACTGGTATCAAAGACTCATACCCATACACTAGAGAGAAGGGCGTCTCTCCCGTGCTTGATTTTGGAGTGGTTTGATATTCTCATAGGACCTCGGGCAACAATTCCCTCCATCTACCTTTTGCGCTTTCTAACTTCTTCTTCAAGTTTTGAATGATGGTTTTGTTTGTGGGTTCAGCCTGACCGTTAGCACATGGGTGGTAGGGCATCGACAGGATCCTCTTGATTTTGTGATCCTCGAGGAACTTTGTTACTTTGCCTTCGATGAACTGCTTTCCATTGACGCAGGTTATCTCAGAGGGAATTCCAAATTGGCACAGGATATGGTCCCATATAAAGCTAATGACTTCTTTCTTTCCTATCTTCTCAAAGGCCTGCGCTTCTACCTATTTTGAGAAATAGTCAGTCGTAAACAGAATAAATCTAGCTTTATCTGGTGTCGTTGGTAGGGGTCTAATGATGTCCATCCCCCATTTCTTGAACGGCTACATCGACAAGACAGAATGCAGTTGTTCGCCGGGTTGGTAGATCATGGGTGCGAATTGTCACGCCCCGAACCTGGGGGCGGAGACCGGCACTTTACTAACTGGCTCTAACGTAATCCGATGGGAGCTTTACACTGACTTCTTATGAGGCCGGTACTTTACTAACTGGCTCTAACATAGGGCCGTTACAGAATACGGTTGTTGTACTATCTCTCTTGTACCTCTGATGTTAAAAGTGAATCTGCAATGTTCTCAATCATGATGTCTATAATATTTTCTTGGTCCAATAATCAGACTCCTGATTTACTTTGTTGATGTAACTCATTAGTTTCCTCTTCCTTCTGATCAGCCATTATGTAGGATTAAGCTATCTTCCGATCTGTGGCTCATGGTATTAGTTATTACTTTAGTATTTCATAGACGCTATGTAATATCCGTGATACCATCATCTAACAATTCAATCCTTTGTCTATGACCTGGACTCAATTCTTTCTTTTAACTTATAGCAGAGTCTCCTATGACCGTATGATTGTCAACATATATGTTGCATGGATAATACTCCAAACTGTAAATGCGTTCATCATGTAACTAACTCTGGATTATTGATCGAATAATTCCCTCTGTTCCTTTTCAGCTTTCTTTAAACGTAAACAATTACTTTTCTTGGTCGTTTTTCCATTTGTTGGGTGCATACTTAACTTATCTTAGTGCCCATACATATTTGAATCCCATACAACTCATATAACCTTGAATATCACTTCTGATTACTTCCCGTCCATTAGCCGCAGTATGTGCCACTTCCTTATGGAGTGCATACAACATTGTTGTAAGACTGTTGTTATAGATCACTTCCTCTTTAGGTCACTGATCTTAGGTTGAAACCTTCCTCCTTATTTCCTTAACTAGTCTTTTGTTGCAGTACTTAGGGAGAACCCTTGACTCTCGTAAAGTTGTGAGCTTAATACGGACCTTTTAATGTCCTTCCTTGCCTATAATCATCTGTAGTTTCTTACCTCCGTATCCTTGTGCTTGTGTGGTTGCTTCTGAATTGATATTTGACTGTCTTCCTAGTGGCACTTTCTTTTATCCCTGTAGCACTCATATGGTACCTTTAACTACCCCGACTCCTATTTAAATATATCTCAAGTATTATAATGATATTACTACGAGGCTGAATTCTCCATGTTGGGGTTTACTACATTTATCTTGTATGATCTCCTGATTTGTCTGTAACTTCTTGTTTATTCATGACTAGGCTTTTCCTGAATCAACTAATAACGACTTGTCGGCCCATTCTCATATCCATAGATCTTTCTTGGGTTATTTTCTTGTCTTAACTTACCTTATGTACTTGCTCCTTATCTATCAATAACATCCCGGGTATGAACCTACTTCCTTGTCTTGACGGTGTTCTTACATAACGTTCTGGAATCATAGTATATCTATAAAATTTGGACAAATACAATCTCATCCCTTTCTCATTTTTATCATATTCTTCCTTTACCATTCAATGATTACTAGCACCACTTTATTCTAACTTCATGGCACACCACTCCATTTTCCCCCTTTAGGCGAGTATTAACATTTAGTGCTACGATGATCTACATATAAATGTTTTACCTATTCATCTTTGGCGTCTTTTCACATCATCGATCACCCTTACTCACCTTGTGGTAATCCTTATGTACGAAGGATAACAAATTTCCTTACTCACGAGGGTGACACTTAGTGTAACTGGAACATATAGTCCCTTAAGCTTGACTTTGCTCATATTGTTTGCTTTAGGGAAGTGTCTTCCTAAATGACCATTCTTTGAATTTCTCATGAATCTTCTTTTGTTGTCCATTCTATTACTGCCGTAACGCAATTTGAAATTCTCGTGATGCCAGCCATTATCAAATCACTCAGTCCCTAATTCATGTTTAGTTTCGCGTGTTCACCAATCCAAACTAGTTTCTATTATTCTGGGGTCTAACTTTTCTTTCCGGTAGTTGTGTTAGAGTCACCAACTTATTTTTCGAAGTGAGGATATGACTTTATGGCCTATACTCTCTTGTTCACTTAAGTCCCATCACCTACCGTCTCTTTCTTCATTTCACTATAGATTCTGTAACACTCTACTGTTGTCATCCATGTATCACATCTCACTCATAATGCTTCATTATCCCTCTTCGTGCTTCCCTGCTGATAATTTTATTTATCACTTTATCCTGAGAACTTTAACAAGAAATTTTTTCGCTTTTTACCTTCCCTTGCTCCATTTACTGGCTCTTCGGGTTGCCTAACATTCTCCCTCTACTAGGGATGAGAGCCATACTAAGGTAATACTTATCTCTTCAAGGTTTCCAGTTCCTATCTTTGTAGTACTCATATCGAGATGTACTATTTTAGTGTGCACCATCAGGGTGTCTCACAAAGAGATCTATTAGCACATTCACAATATCATTCAGAAATGTCAACTAAATTCACCAATCCATCCAATATTTTGGGTCTAATCCTAACCGAATCCTGATAACTCGTCCTTCTCTTAAACTATATATGTTTGCTCTCATAGGGCATAACTGAGATCGGTGTGGTTGATTGTAAGTTTCATCTGTCACTATTGAAGGTAACTCAAAATTCTCATATCTCCCTTCCTGAATGGTAAATAATGATAATATTTATTAACTGGGTACCCCGCACCCTTCTTCACGTTGCTTCTTTTACTTGTTGAAACTTGTGTCTACCTTCCGATTCTGTTATTCCTTTTTTTACCGTAAGAGTGGATAAGTATTCTTGCCTTAAAAATCCTTATCAAGAACCTTACACCTTTTAGTACACGTTTGGTCTACCGAAGACCTCACATTTACTTATCATAGCATAATGCGAAATCGAGTTCATCTAACTTCAACACTTCCACAACTATATCTCTTACCGACCGTCTTTCTGAATATAGGTATCGTCTTATTACGAATAAAATAGAAGTTAGGAATTTGAATTCTTATAAGTGAGCTCTACCACACGATCTAGAGTAAGAAGAAAGAGTGACAGTCCTAAATGCCATGTAGCCTCCTGCTTATAAGTGTAGTGCACGACATACCCATAAACAAGACTCTACTAGACACGGCTTGTAGACTCCCTAGGACAGAACTGCTCTGATACCACTTTTGTCACGCCCCGAACCTGGGGGCGAGACCGGCACCCGATACCTTACTCAACCGAGTACCAACGTAACGTATCTTTCTTATTAAATCATCATATACTCATGACATACGGGCATAATAGGCCAACTTAATCATTTATAAGCTCTAAACATAGGCCGACAAGACCATACAAGTATTCGTATACATGACATCTGTCTACAAGCCTCTAAGAGTACATAAGTATCATAAAGGTCGGGACTGAGCCCCGCCATACCAATCAATACCTGTCCTAATTATACTTACCAATTAAGCAACTCTGGAGCAAATGGAGAGCACCAACATCTTCTGCTGAGTTGATAGCCTACTTGGAGGGATCTTGACCTGTCTATCAGGACCTGCGGGCATGAAACACAGTGTCCCCAAGCAAAAGGGACGTCAGTATACAGATAGCTGAAACTGAACTGATAATATAATAACTGCAAGTGGCTGGAAGTCAAAGATAATATGATGGTATGCTTACCTGCTGATACTGACTAAATTCTCTCAATATAATAAGTAAAATAGCTTTCCGGCCCTATAAGGCTCGATAAATATATATATAACTATATAACTGCTATGTCGTAGTAGGTTCGCTCATAGGGTCTCGGCCATACTAGGCTCTGTATCTCGACCAACTGGGCTCACTCATAGGCGCTCGGCCACAGTAGGTTCGGTATATAACTTACCATCTGATCAGAGCTTGCCCAATAGGGGCCTGCCCATAGATTATAACTCGATGGTAATGAAAATAATGTAATACTGTATATATAAATTCTCTTCTCTCTTGAATGGAAGAAGACAATACTCAATTGAATATGAAGTCCCGATAAGGGAGAATATTGTAACTTATGAGACTAGGAAATGTACATAAAATTCAGGAATATGAATTTTTCAATATACCTCGTTATCAAACTCATGTAGTTACAGGATTATGCCAAAATAAAGGAAGGGCTTATCCTTAACATACCTGGAGTAGGGAAAAATCTATAATATATTCTCATCGAATTCTTTTTGAAGCTGAAATGCCACATTACTAAGTCGCCTACCATTCTCAGGAATTTGCGATGTATAGAAGGTTAAACCAACATCTTTTCTCTTTTCATGCATTCAAAATTCAAGGAGCAATTTTTTTGTATAATTGTTGACATCAGAACTAGAAGATGTACTTCGATCAGCAATACTACTAGTATTTTTGAGTCACTAAAGGATCATGGAGTATTTAGAATTTCATATTAGAATTATGGAAAGTGTAGGCTAAACTCTAAAGTGACGACTTATTTGTCTATCAGATTCAATGCTTTTTGAAGACATTATACTAGCTTCTTAGCTCTAAATCTCTAATGCCTTTTAGTTTTCCTTTTTAGACTCTATGTTAGGAGATGAATGTTTTCTAACTTTTGTACAAGAAGCAAATATGAGCTCCTCTGTTATTTTACACGTGGATGGTGAGATGTCTATATCTTGTAAAAATCCAGGACCACATTAATCTTATGAAGCAAACATATATATCATTTTAATATTGTGGAAAATGGGGATTAGAGTGCCAAACCCTTTCAGCGGTGCCATGTTGCAATTTAATTGAAGAGTCACTAAGGGTCCATGTGTTGCTTCCACGTGGGAAAATTTAGATTTATCCAAAATATTTTAGATAATTACTAGTTACCCGCATAATTAAGAATTATCTCAAATTACTTAAATCATTACTCAGTTTTAACACACTTTATACATCTTACTATCATGGTCATGTAGTACCTTGTATGGTACTAGTTTGTAAATATTGGGTATTAACGCTCAGCCCGTATTTTATCCTCACATGCCAAACTTGGACAAAAATTTATTTTCTTTTACTTGCTCCCCCTTTCACCTTCACGAATTTACTTATCACTTGTTTGCAATAGCATAATCCTTATAATCCCCAAATAATCTTTTTCTTGGGCTGATGTCAATTAACTTACGACAAATCCAACGTACAATACTACTGGGTGCAACATTGTCGTAATTTAATACTGCGAAACATAACATCAACATAATGTAGTACTGCAAGGCGTAAAATCTTCGTAATATTGTGGGGCGTAACACGAATCTTTGGCATTTGTCGCATTTATGAACATATTCCTTGGCGTCTTTTTCCATGTTGTCCTAGTAAAAACCTGCTCTGATCACTTTTTGAACTAAGGAATCGGCGCCAGAATGATTCCCGCGGGTACCTTCGAGGATTTCTCGAAGCACATAATCTGTGTCACCTGGTCCAAGGCATACCGTTAAGGGTCCATCAAAGGTCCTGTTGTATAGAGTGCCATTTTCATCGAGTGAGAATCGAGATACCTTGGTTCGCAGGGCCCTCGATTCTTTCAGGTATGCGGGCAACTTCCCGTTTTCCAAATAACTTATGTATTAGATTCTCTAATATCATGTCAGGCTAGTGGAGTTGATCTTCGCATGCCCTTCATTGATCACCAATTTGGTTAACTGAACAACGACTCCGGGGAGTATGTCATCTTCTTCGACGGACGATCCTAGATTTTCGAGTGCGTCGGCCTCACTATTCTGCTCTCGAAGTATGTGGGTTAGGGTCCACTCCTTGAAACGGTGCAGTGTGATTGGAGTCTTGTCCATGTACCTCTGCATTCTGTCTTCTCGGACCTCGAAGCTTCCATTCACCTAGTTGACCACCAGGAGAGAATCGCACTTGGCTTCAATGACTTTGGCTCCCAGGTCTTTGGCCAATTCATGACCTGCAATCATAGCCTCGTACTCGGCTTCGTTGTTAGTAAATTTTGCAGTTTTTTTAGATGGTCTAATCATGCTGCCTGTAGGAGGCTTTTGAACTATGTCGAGTCGGACTCTTTCGTGTTTGAGGTACCGTCGGTAAACAGGGTCCATACCCCGGAAGATGTGCCCGTTTTCACTAGTAGTTCTTTTTCTACTTCGGGCATCAGGGTAGGCGCAAAGTCAGCTATGAAATCGGCCAAAGTTTGGGATTTGATAGTCGTTCGGGGCTGATATTCGATATCGTACCCCCCAAGTTCGATGGCCCACTTGTCCATCCGGCATGACAACTCGGGTTTATGCAATATATTTTGAATAGGGTAGGTTGTTAAAACACAAATGCGATGGCATTGAAAATAATGCTTGAACTTTCGAGACGCGCTAACTAGCGCAAGGGCTAATTTTTCTAGAAGGGGGTACCAGGTTTTGGAATCGCCCAAGGTCTGACTCACATAGTAGACAGGGAATTGCGTACATTGTTCTTCCCAAACTAGCACACTACTTACCGCTACTTCGGACACAGCCAGGTATAGATACAATGTTTCGTCCTCCTTTGGGGTGTGGAATAAAGGTGGGCTCAACAGATATCGCTTCAATTACTCCAAGGAACGTTGGCACTATGGAGTCCATTTGAAGCTATTTTTCTTATTGAGCAGGGAGAATAAATGGTGACTCTTATCCGACGACTTTGATATGACTCGGCCCAAGGCCGCTATCTGCCCAGTCAGCCGTTGCACGGCCTTCACGTTATTAACCACTGTGATATCCTCGATGGCTTTAATTTTCTCGGCATTGATCTTGATCCCCATGTTTGACACCATGAAGCCTAAAACTTTACCTGATCCTACTCCGAAGGCACATTTCTCGATATTGAGCTTCATCTTATAGCTTCTGAGAATATCTAATGTTTCATGCAAATTAGTCAAACGGTCCTTTGCGCGCAGGGACTTAACTAGCATATCGTCAATATACACTTCCATGGACCATATTTTTGAGTGTGTCGGCCTCACTATTCTGCTCTCGAAGTATGTACGTTAGGGTCCAATCCTTGAAACGGTGCAGTGTGATTGGAGTCTTGTCCAGGCACCCCTGCATTCTGTCTTCTCAGACCTCGAAGCTTCCATTCACCTGGTTGACCACCAGGAGAGAATCGCACTTGGCTTCGATGACTTCGGCTCCCAGGCCTTTGGCCAATTCCAGACCTGCAATCATAGCCTCGTACTCGGCTTCGTTGTTAGTCAATTTTGCAGTTTTTATAGATGGTCTAATCATGCTGCCTGTAGGAGGCTTTAGAACTATGCCGAGCCAAGACTCTTTCATGTTTGAGGCACCGTCGGTAAACAGGGTCCATACCCCGGAAGATGTGCCCGTTTTCACTAGTAGTTCTTTTTCTACTTCGGGCATAAGGGCAGGCGCAAAGTCAGCTACGAAATCCGCCAAAATTTGGGATTTGATAGCCGTTCGGGGTTGATATTCGATATCATACCCCCCGAGTTCGATGGCCCACTTGGCCAACCGACCCGAAAACTCGGGTTTATGCAATATATTTTGAAGTGGGTACGTCGTTAAAACACAAATGCGAGGGCATTGAAAATAATGCTTTAACTTTCGAGATGCGCTAATTAGCGCAAGGGCTAATTTTTCTAGAAGGGGGTACTAGGTTTTAGCATCGCCCAAGGTCCGACTCACATAGTAGATAGGGAATTGCGTACCTTGTTCTTCCCGAACTACCACACCATTTACCGCTACTTCGGACACGGCCAGGTATAGATACAGTGTTTCATCCTCCTTTGGGGTGTGGAGTAAAGGTGGTCTCGACAGATATCGCTTCAATTCCTCCAAGGAACGTTGGCACTCCGGAGTCCATTCGAAGTTAATTTTCTTCTTGCGTAGGGAGAATAAATGGTGACTCTTATCCGACGACCTTGATATGAATCGACCGAAGGCCGCTATCCGCCCAGTCAGCCGTTGCACGGCCTTCACGTTATTAACCACCGTGATATCCTCGATGGCTTTAGTTTTCTCGGGATTGATCTTGATCCCCATGTTTGACACCATGAAGCCTAAAACTTTACCTGATCCTACTCCGAAGGCACATTTCTCGATATTGAGCTTCATGTTATAGCTTCTGAGAATATCTAATGTTTCCTGCAAATTAGTCAAACGGTCCTCTGCGCGCAGGGACTTAACTAGCATATCGTCAATATACACTTCCATGGACCATATTTTTGAGTGTGTCGGCCTCACTATTCTGCTCTCGAAGTATGTACGTTAGGGTCCACTTCTTGAAATGGTGCAGTGTGATTGGAGTCTTGTCCAGGCACCTCTGCATTCTGGCTTCTCGGACCTCGAAGCTTCCATTCACCTGGTTGACCACCAAGAGAGAATCGCACTTGGCTTCGATGACTTCGGCTCCCAGGCCTTTGGCCAATTCCAGACCTGCAATCATAGCCTCGTACTCGGCTTCGTTGTTAGTCAATTTTGCAGTTTTTATAGATGGTCTAATCATGCTGCCTGTAGGAGGCTTTAGAACTATGCCGAGCCAAGACTCTTTCGTGTTTGAGGCACCGTCGGTAAACAGGATCCATACCCCGGAAGATGTGCCCGTTTTCACTAGTAGTTCTTTTTCTAGTTCGGGCATCAGGGCAGGCGCAAAGTCAGCTACGAAATCCACCAAAATTTGGGATTTGATAGCCGTTCGGGGTTGATATTCGATATCATACCCCCCGAGTTCGATGGCCCACTTTGCCAACAGACCCGAAAACTCGGGTTTATGCAATATATTTTGAAGTGGGTACGTCGTTAAAACACAAATGCGAGGGCATTGAAAATAATGCTTTAACTTTCGAGATGCGCTAATTAGCGCAAGGGCTAATTTTTCTAGAAGGGGGTACTAGGTTTTGGCATCGCCCAAGGTCCGACTCACATAGTAGATAGGGAATTGCGTACCTTGTTCTTCCCGAACTAGCACACCACTTACCGCTACTTCGGACACAGCCAGGTATAGATACAGTGTTTCATCCTCCTTTGGGGTGTGGAGTAAAGGTGGGCTCGACAGATATTGCTTCAATTCCTCCAAGGAACGTTGGCACTCTGGAGTCCATTCGAAGTTATTTTTCTTCTTGAGTAGGGAGAATAAATGGTGACTCTTATCCGACGACCTTGATATGAATCTACCCAAGGCCGCTATCCGCCCAGTCAGTCGTTGCACGGCCTTCACGTTATTAACCACCGTGATATCCTCGATGGCTTTAATTTTCTCGGGATTGATCTCGATCCCCCTGTTTGACACTATGAAACCTAAAAATTTACTCGATCCTACTCCGAAGGAACATTTCTCGGGATTGAGCTTCTGAGAATATCGAATGTTTCCTGCAAATTAGTCAAATGTTCCTCTGTGCAGGGACATAACTAGCATATCGTCAATATACACTTCCATGGACTTGCCTATTTGGCATTCAAACATTTTAATAACCAATCATTGGTATGTGGCTCCAACATTTTTTAGTCTGAAACACATTATGTTATAGCAATACGTACAGTACTTTGTGATGAACGAAGTCTTTTCCCTGTCCTCCGGATCCATTTGAATTTGATTATACCCCGAGTAGGCGTCGATAAAGGTGAGGATCTCGTGGCCGGCCGTGGCATCGATCAGGCGATCAATGTTGGGCAACAGGAATGAATCTTTGGGGCATGCCCTATTTAGGTCTTTATAATCTACACACATTCTTAACTTATTCCCCTTCTTGGGGACTACCGCCACATTGGCCAACCAATCCGGGTACTTCACCTTCCTAATAGATCCTATTTTGAGGAGTTTCGTTACCTCATCCTTGATGAATGCGTGTTTTACCTCGAATTGGTGCCTCATTTTCTGCTTCACCGGTTTGAACTTGGGATCTATGCTCAGCCGATGGGTGGCTATTTCGGGCGGGATCCCTGTCATGTCTAAATGGGACCAAGAAAATCAGTCGATGTTATTAATAAGGAATTGAATGAGTTTTTTTCCTAAGTTCGGGTGTTTATACCGTTCCCACGTATACCTTTTGATCCGGGGAATGCTCGACTAGAACACCCTTCTCCAGCTCTTCGATTGTTTATTTAGTTGGGTCCGATTCTTTGGGGGAAATGAAGGTGCGGGGAGCAAGGAAGTCCTCATCGTCATCCTCGGGGGTTGGCCTCCCCCTGGTTCCTCCGAGGTGGGGGCATATGTTTTGGCGCCTCATTGTGGATCGCAAACATCTCCCTGGCCGCGTGATGTTCTCCATATACCGTTTTATACCGTCCTCCATTGGAAACTTCATCATATGATGGAAGGTTGGCGGCATTACCCTCATGTTGTGTATCCGTGGCCTTCCAACCAATGCATTGTACCTCATGTCACCTTAGATGACATGGAACTTGGTGTTTTGGATCGTACTAGACATGTTAACCGGGAGGATAATCTCCCCTGTCACCTTGATGGCTCTGTAGCTGAGCGATCACTAACTATTGTGCTTGCAATATTTCAAAAATATCGTGAAGGCTAATCTGCTTTTCTTCTCAAGCTGGAGTGTTCTGAATCTCCTACTTCTCTTCTCAATGTATGTCCCCGTCAGTGCGAGAGCTAACATCGAGGTGTTGGGCATTGCGTGAGCCCATGTTAACTGGGTTTTGGTTTGGTACACCATCAGAGTTCTATGGTGGTACACCAGCACCTGAAACAGCTACACCATTTTCTCTGCAGTCCTCAACACCGTTGTTTTCGTGTGCGTATACTAAGTTAAACATTTTTACCTAAAATAAAAGATTCTTGGACAAGAAAATGTGTGAAAGATAACTTGTGTTATTCAGGTAACCAGCACTAAAACCATCACTATTAGTTTTAGCCCTACAATGGGCGCCAAACTGTTTACCTTAAAAATGGTAATTACAATTATATTTGATTATGCGATTCTAAAAATATGCGATTTATTTTAATGCTAGTTGCTAAGAAATTTATGCTAAGTGTGATTGAAACAAATAGAGTAAAAGCAATATGAAATCGAGAATAAGCAAACCATACTATCCAGGTCAGGGGTTCTGAGATGTCCGAGATAGGTCCTCGAAGTCGAGACTCGGGGTCAGTTATATGCAATCGATGAAGCTACAACTGTTATGGGGGCCTCAAAGAAGGCTATTTATGATCAATAATGGATAATAAATGAAGAACAACTGATGAAGTGCAATAAATGTAAGTAATAAATCGGTAGAGAGACAATAAAGGATATTTGAGTTAGAGAGCAGAGAATGTTCCTTTTCCTTGTATTGAATATCAAGTGTGCAAGAAATGATAAGGGTCCCCTTTATATAGGAGGGGATATCCCAACATAGTACATAAGCATTTATTACAAAACAGAATAGTTGGTACAGCTATTTAATTTTGCGGTACGGACTTGTACTTTCGTTGCAGGCTTGGACGCCCTCGCCCCTGTGCTGCTCGCTTACGACAGTTACCGAGATGTATTGCCTCGAGGCTGGTCATATAGAACATTCAGGGTCGGGTCCTGAACAATACTTCGAACCTCATGCTGATGGTCTACAAAATGGCGCAATAAATAAAAAACCGGTCTTTCCAATTTTAACCGTATACACTGTTGTTGTAGACAAATTCTATGAGAGAAAAATGATCATCCCGGCTACCATTGAAGTCAATAAAACAAGCATGCAACTATCCTCGAGCGTTTGAATAGTCCGCTCTACATGCCCATAGTTTGTGGATGGAAGGTTGTACTAAGATTCACCTGAACCCAAACCTTGCTGAAATATCCTCCAAAAGTTAGTTGTGATTTGTGCCCCTCGATCTAAGATGATAGAAACTGGAGTGCCATGCAACCTGACTATTTCCTTGATATACAACTAAGAATACTATTCCGCTGTGTCAGTAGCCTTAACATGTAAGAAGTGAGCTGATTTTGTGAATAGATCCACAATCACCCAAATCGAGTCAAATTTGCAAGGTGTGCGGGGTAGTCCAACCACAAAGTCCATGTTGATCATCTCCCATTTCCACATTGGGATCTTGATGTTTTGTGCCAACCCACCAGGCCTGTGGTGCTCCACCGTCACTTGCGGACAATTTGGACATCTTGCCACAAAGTCCGCTACACTTCTCTTCATATCATTCACTAGTAAACTTCTTTAAGGTCATGGTACATCTTTGTAGACCCCAGGTTCACGGAATACCTTGAATTGTGAGCCCCGGTCATGATTCTTTACCGGAGACCATCTAGATTTGTAACACATAATTTCCCTTGGTACCTTAGCGTACCGTCATCCATACCAAGAGAAAAATCCAGAATCTTATACTTATGAGTTCCCTCCTTCAGTTGTACCAATAATGGATTGTCGTATTTCTTCTCCTTGACTTCCACAACAAGAGATGATTCAACTCTATTTTGTGCTAGCACCTCTCCTTCACTAGAGTCCGCAAGACGAATTCCCAAACTAGCCAACCGATGAACCTCCTTGGCCAACGGCCTTTGATATGCCTCCAAGTGAGCAAAACTACCCATTGATTTCCAGCTTAGAGCATCTTTCACAACATTAGCCTTCCCCGGATGATATAGGATATCGATGTCGTAATCCTTGAGTAACTAAAGTCAATGCCTCATACTTAATCCCTTCAGTTTGAAAATATATTGGAGGCTCTTATGATCCGTGAATATATCCACATGGACCCCATACAAATAATGACGCCAAATCTTCAATGCAAATACCACCACCGCAAGCGCTAAATCATGTGTTGGATAATTCTTTTCATGATTCTTGAGTTTCCTAGAAGCATAAGATATCACCTTGACATGTTGCATTAATACACACCCAAGTACAATCCTTGAAGCATCGCAATATACCAAAATCTCATTTGTACCCTCTGGAGGTTCAATACTTGTGTCGTAGTTAATCTTAATTTCAACTCTTGGAAGAACTTTTCACAAGGATATGACCATTAGAACTTAACCGCCTTCTGCATCAATTTAGTCAACGGAGAGGCAAGAGTAGAGAACCCCTCCACTGCAGTTCTTGGGCTTGGGTAATGACATACCCGTTGTCTACAATATTGTAGTCCAGAAATTTGCCGGGTATAATTTTTTTTAATCCAGCATTTTTAGTTTTATATATCTTTTCAAGTACAGTCCATAGTTATTTAGAAGTCTTCATATTACTGTAGACGTTGCACAAGTTGTTCTCCAAATTTCCAAGAATTTAGTTCTTGCATAAGAAGTTAGAGTGCTTCCAAGACCCGGCCATAAAGAAGCATTAATTTTCATAAGTTCTTTATGATAGAAACAGAATACTTTAAACATCTGTAAATTTAGAGTATTCAAATAGAAGAATACATTTTGTTGCTATCGCTTGAAATTAATGTATGTCGTTGTCAGTACCGATGCAGGCATTGTGCATTTTGGTGAGGCATTGGCCATCACTACATGAATCGTTTGTTATTCGATATTAACTATCATTTCTGATAAAATTGACACAAATAGATTCAATAATGGGTAAGTTTTTAATCTTTAAACTAAATAAGATTAGAGTAAAAAATCATGTAAATTCAAATGTTTAAAGGAGTAGAATATTACTAGAACTTTTATCTCTAAAGATCATATAAAAAATGAATAAAAAATAATATAAATAATTATATGGCAGAGTAAAAAACCATGAAGGCTTTAGTTTTTAAAAGTGGAGTAGAAAACTATAAAGGTTTAATTTCCAAAAGCGAGAGTAAAAACCCATAGATTGTTATATATGGTTTTAGTCTCCACTAAAAATATATTAAAAGGAATACAAATCAGACTATAGATTATGTTCCTTAAGATTGTAAACTTTCTATATTCGAAAACAAAACTAAAACTGTAAAATAGATATAGAAAAAAACATAGAAGAATAATCTGAGCCCTCTAATTTCATGGTTTTTCTTTAAGGAACTTAATCTTCTCCGAGTACCTAATGTGTAAGATTATTTCCTCTCAGAGTAGAATAACTTACCCTCACTGGTGTAACAATACTTTAAACTCTAGTGATCTGCGAACTCAAACGGTGGCAACATATCACAACACTTGCTTTATGGCTGAAAGTAGTGTAGAAGAAAAATGAGAAACTTTAAAGTTTTCGTCAGAGAAATCGGAGGAATGGCAAAGTGCTTATACCCAACAAGTTGATTTACACGAACAGGTGCAATTCAAGAGTTGAAGCCTTTTTGTGGCAATTTATGAAAAATATCTTTTAGGTGGATATTTATGAAAATTTATTACCTCAAAATACGAGTAACAATTAAACTTGATTAGGATACGTGATCAAACCAGTGTGGGTTGCAAGTTATCGGCCTCGCTTGAAATAGTGTCGAGATCGAACATTAAGAACTAAGAATAATAAGAACAATATGAACAAAATGGACAATAAGAACAATAGAGAATTAAGAGCGAGTAAAAGAGCATAACGTTCGTATTTCTCAGTGAATGCATAAGTGATTCGTGTCCTTTACAAATGAACAGGGTTCCCCTTTATATAGTAGAGGAATCCTAAATAAGGTATAACTTTGATTTCGGAAGTAAAATACATGATTGATATCAATAACCGCTAATGGTTCTGTCAATTTCGAGATTCTCGCCGAGAATGGTGGTCGATTGAGGATATCTCATTATTCCGTTACTTCAGTATCGATTTAGCCTGATCTCGATCCCTCGGTCTTCGTGTTCTTCTATCTAGAACTTGCTTCGATTGTGACTCATTCTCGAGGCAGACCCTCGAGCCCGTAAAATCGGGTATGGTCGATTTTAACCATGTACAGATAGTCCCCTCGTTTCTTAGTGAAATGATAAGAAACGATTTGAGCCTCGATTCCTTGATACCTTGATCATGACGTAAGCGATGGATGTGATCAAAATGTCCCGTCAGTTATGTTCCCTAAAAACCATCAATGCATGTCAGTCGTCAGTCGGATACCGAATCGTCGTCGTAAACGTATAAATACCACCTCTTTAGTGGATTCAAACTTTACTTTGCTTTGATCATAAACTCTTGAGTTCCTAATTCTTCTTATCTTTCTCTCATCGCAGCTTATTATGCTACCGTTGTTCCAATCGGAACTACTAACCCCGTACCATTCTTCCACCTTTTACAAATGTACAAATGGCGAAGATTTCCAAGACTATGCCGCAAAAAGAGAAAGCTTCATCTTCTTCTTCCTAGTCGGCCGGCGATAAGACTTCGGTAAAACTTTGTATCATGGAATGTGACCCGGGGCCAATTTACTCAACTCTCGAATTCAAAGTCGAGAGGACCTCCTCAGTCCCAGGTTGCTGTGAACCCATGTCCCGATACATCTGCTCGATATCGGAAGGCGACCACAAGAGGGTGAAGGAGGACTATGGTTGGGAAAATATGAAAGTGGTGGTTCCTTCCCCAAAGAAGGATATCACCACTTATGTGAAAGGGTACCTTAGTGTATATACCTACCCTTCCACTCTAGGTATGGGCCCCGTGGACCCGGTCATACTCGACTTCTGCCGCTAGTATCGAGTAACCATCGACCAAATCTACCCTTCATTCTTTTGTATTGTGAATCTGATCAGGTTCTTTTCGAGCAAGGACAAGGGAATGAACCGTCGACCATCTAATAAGGTTATACAGCCCTCGTCTTTATCGAGGTGGGTTGATAAAGCTGTAATGTCGGGCCACAAAGACGGTGTTCTCAGGTATCGATGAAGACAAAGACCGAGGATGGATAGGTCGATTCGTCCTAGTCAAAACTTCCAACCTGATTCCGGTCGAGAAAATTCCATTCCCCGAGGAATGGAACATGAAACGTAAGTGTGATTTTGATTCGGGTACTTTAATGTTTTACTTCCCTTATCCCTTTATTGACTCACGTTCTCTTCTTATAATGTAGTTTCTCCTTGGTTTCCTGGTGCAATTCCGGATCTCGAAGGTTGGGTTTGACAGCTGACTTCCACCTCGACCTACGCCGAACATTGCTGGCGCGATTTGGCCAAAGGCCGATGGGGGGCCTAAAACCATGGTGAGTCCCTTTTCTTGTACATCGAAGTTCCCTTTGTAGTACAATTCTTGCTGACTCAGTTCCTTCATGTGCGGGCCTTGGTGAAAATGTGGAAATGAGGCCACCTCCGCTCGGGGATGAGGAGGCGTCGAAGATGGATAAATAGAGGAAAAGGAGAAGAGCTTTCCCTTCCAATACCCCCAAGCCAAGAAAAAGTAGAGCTCGAAAGTCGAAAGTTGATCCCTGTGTTCCTTGCATCGAAAAAGGAGGTGAAGATGATGATTGCTAGCTGGTAGCTCGAAACACTGGATCTGCCAAGCTGGTGGAGCTCGAGGTGGCTCTTCCTCGGACTGAGGGCATTTTGGAGGAGGGCCCGAGCAAAGTACCCGAGCAATCGGGTGGTGAGGATGCCTTCCGCCGTGATAATCAGCCGGTGGGGGTGCCGAAGGGTATAGCCCCGAGGCCTTTCAGAAGGAAGATAATCTCCCAAGTGATTCACTTCGGATAATCAACATCGGCAACTAGCCGCTCTGCCCCGCATTCTCCGAGGGAAAATTCTGAGATGCCCAAGTCATGGGTACTCCTGATGTGGGACAAGCCCATGAAGGGAATGACATATTCCGAGATTGCTTCGTCGGGGTCGACGATGGTCCCGAGCCAGATGCTTCGTCCGTGTTCGACGAGGCTCAGCGGTTCCTGAAGCATGTAAGTTTTATCTCTTTGTATTGACACTCGTGTTTACTTCATATTCCTTCTAACCTGACTCCCTTTTTTTTCTATATAGGTCATGGTGCTTCATCGAGAATTATCTTCAAAATCGAAGCCGAGTTGTCTCGGTACGAGGCAGAGCTCAAGAAGCTCTTAGAGGAGAGGGATGGCCTCAAACTCCTCTACGTTCAAAAAGAGGAGGAGATTTTGTACCTTCGAGCTGAACTTGCAAGGGATCGACAAGATCGGTCGAATCTCGTCGAACAAATAACATAACTTCTCGCAAGTCTTGCTGAATGTTAGTTAAAATATGGCTACTAACCCTTCGTTCTTACAGTTTCAGCGGAAGGGTGAGCTGGTGGAGCAACTTCGGGAGGAGGCCAAAATGAAAGAGGACGAAACTTTGGGCTGGAGACAACATATGGAGTGCCTCACCTCGGAAAAGGACACAGTTCGAGCCCAACAGGCATCAGTCGAAAGCCAGTTTCAAGCTTTGAAGGAGGAAAACTTGGTCTGAGCACGGAAGGTTGAAAAGCTCGAGGCTAAACTGGCCGCCGAACTTTCTAAGGCTAAGCATGAGGTAGAGGCACTTGTGGCCTCTTACGGATCTGATGTTGAGGCTACCAGCCTTCAGGCACAGGATATGTCCGCCACAGCTAAGATTAGATTGTCGTGCGTAGTTGACCATGATAGGAGGCAATCTCGGAGAGAGGCTCTAGAAGAAATACACGCCCGTGGCTTCGACCTCTCGGCTGATATTGTAGATGCCAAAGTTTTGGAGTCCGAGACGCATCTTTGATTTCCGCTGAAGAGGATTCAGCCAGTGGGTCCGAGAGAGGAGAAGGAGAGGATAAGGTTTCCGAAGAAGCAGCTCCTGTAGATGCGACTGTAAAGACCCGTAAAATTTCTTGCTTAAAATAATGCCCGAATAAGTCCCCGAGTGGTTAACTCTGGGAAATTCTTAAAATGGACCTTAATTTTTGTAAAAATGCCCCAGATTTGAAAGGACTTAATTTTTCCAGAAATTGGGGGTTATGCGACGCACTATGCGATCGCATAACGTGTATGCGGACCGCATAGTGGTCGCATACACGGGCAGATCGCTTCCCAATTGAAGGGGTGTTATGCGACGCATAATGCGATCGCATAATGAGTATGCAGACCGCATAGTGGTCGCATACCCAGGCAGAATATTTTCAAAATTTGGCCACCCTGGGGGCCATTCTGCGGTCCAGTATGCGGACCGCATGTCAGGAATGCGATCGCATTCCTGACCGCATATTCGACACGGTCTTTTAATTTTCTAAATTTTTATACCCGACCTCATTTTCATTTAACCCCTGCCCCCTTTCATTTTAACAAGTTTTCTGAACAAATAGAGAGAAGGAAAGGAGAGTTCTTGAGAAAG
>ML249891.1:0-12566 GCA_005239495.1 Nicotiana undulata
GAGCCTCGGAACACAGATAAGGCTTAAATTACATAAGATGACCTTTTGGGTCATCACAATAACCTTGAGGTTAATCAAGGGTCCTTTGTAGTACTGAATAGAGACTATGAAGTGTGCACATCATGCAAAAGACGCATAGGCAATCGCCGCTCTCTCTGAAAAACAAATTGCTCAAAAATCAAGAAGCCATTAAAGATATTAGAAAAGGTCACCTAAGCAAAGATTTCCAGTTTGGATGAGGCTGATTGAGCCACAAATACAAATGGTACTGGGTGTGAAACAATCAGAGTTGGTGCAGAACAAAATTCTCTTGAGACCGACTCAAGGTGATTGAGCAAAAGCCAAGCTGCTCAAGACTCAAGGTCACAAACCGACCACCACTTTCAAAACTGACAAAATTTTCTTTGTTTGAACAGAACAAAGCAGTGCAAGGAAAGTGGTTTAAAAAAAAGAAAAAAAAGAAGAAGAAAAGAGAAAAAGAAAAGAAGAGAAGAGCCGACAAAAGGAAGTGTCTCAAATCTTTGCCTTTATTTATCTTGCTAGTGTGCATAAAATGTTGCCATTGCTCTTCACATTTTTTCTCCTAGGATAAAAAGTCTTAGTCTAGTGGATTTTCTCTCAATAAAAATCTTAGTCTGATGAATTTTTCTCCTAAGATAGAAAACCTAGTCTGATGAATTTTCTCCTCGGATAGAAATCTTAGTCTGATGAATTTTTCTCCTAAGATAGAAAACCTAGTCTGATGAATTTTCTCCTCGGATAGAAATCTTAGTCTGATGAATCTTTCTCCTAAGATAAAAAAAGGACCTAGTTTGATGAACTTTCTTCTAGGATTAAAATCTTAGTCTGATGAATCTTTCTCCTACGATAGAAAACCTAGTCTGATGAATTCTCTCCTAGGATAGAAATCTTAGTCTGATGAATCTTGCTCCTAAGATAACAAAAAAAAGGACCTAGTCTGATGAACTTTCTCCTACGATCAAATTTTAGTCTGATGAATCTTTCTCCTAAGATACAAAAAAAAGTCCTAGTTTGATGAAGTTTCTCCTAGGATCAAAATTTTAGTCTGATGAATCTTTCTCCTAAGATAACAAAAAAAAGGACCTAATCTGGTGAATTTTCTCCTAGGATCGAAATCTTAGTATGATGAATCTTTCTCCTAAGATAGAAGACCTAGTCTGATGAACTTTATCCTAGGATAGAAATCTTAGTCTAATGAATCTTTCTCCTAAGATACAAAAAAACTAGTTAGATGAACTTTCTCTTAGGATAAACGTCTTAGTATGATGAACTTTTCTCCTAAGATAAGAAAACCTAGTATGATGAATTTTCTCCGAGGATAATAATATAAGAAAAAAAGGGAAGTCTGTATTTTAAAAAAAAAAAGAGGGTCAGTTTTTATTTTAGTCAAGCTTACTTTGTAGTATCCTCAAGCCCAATCCCACATCTAAGAGACATAATTCCTAGTCTGAGAATTTCAGGTTATACTTGTGATGACCCAAAGGGTCATTTTATGAATATAAACTCCGTCCCATGCCTAATTGTCATAAAAAAGTTAATTTTAAATACTTTGATTTGCGTGCACAGTCCGGGCATGAAGCCGGAAAGATTTTATGTTAAAATATGAGAAATAGTAATTTCTAGAGTTGCAAAATTGATTATAGTTGACTTTGGTCAACATTTTTAGTAAACGGACCCAGATCTGTGTTCTGACGATCCCGGAAGGTCCGCAGAAAAATATGGTACTTGGCGTATGCCCGAAATTGAATTCCGAGGTCCCAAGCCTTAGAAAACAATTTTTGAAGAAAATTATTTTGTTGGTTAATTTAAGAAATAAAGAAATGAAATAATATGTGAAATATATGATATCGGGCCCGTATTTTGGTTCTGGAGAACGAAACAAGTTTATTATGTTATATAAGTCCTATATGCGAAGTTTCATGAGAATCGGAGTTGATTTGATGCAATTCGAACATCCGGTTGAAAAGTTAGAAATTTGAGTGTTCTTGAGAAAATCTTGAGTTTGGAGGTCAAATCTGTAGATTTTGACGTTAGTTTAATGATTTGATTTTGCAAACAAGTCCGTAATATATTTTTAGATGTGTGTGCATGTTTGGTTTGGAGCCACGTGGTCTCGAGTGAGTTTCGGGTAGGCTACGGAGTGTCTAGACTAGGAAATAAATCACAACAGCTTAACATCTAGTGTACAGGTCTCTGATCTCACAAATGTGAAGCCAATGACAAGCCTCTGATCTCGCAAATGCGAAGGACCTTGTTCGCAAATGCGAGGTCCTCTTCGCATTTGCGATATATGCCTGGAAAGCCCAGGGTTCGCAAATGCCATCCCCAGCTAGCAAATGTGAGACCCACAACCTGTTATATCAGCTGTTTGACGAGATTTTTCCTTCTTTTCAACTTTTCTATAACCCTAAACCTCCATAGGCGATTTTCCAAAGATCCAACTTCTTCAAATCAGCGGTAAGTGATCTCTAACTAATTTCTTTTAATTCCTAACAACTTTTAGCAATGATTTCAACCAAAAATCTAGTGTTTCAATGGTAATAATTTGGTTTTTGGGTAGAACTTAAGAATTTCAATTTTGGGAAATTGGACCTCGAATTGGGGTCGGATTCCAATACCAATAGTATATTCATGCTCGGGGAAGATTGGGTAAACGGATTTTGGTCTGAACCTCGAGTTTAGACCAAGTGGGTCCGGGGTGAATTTTCAAAATCTAATAGGAAACCTTAGTAAAACCATTTTTTCAATAAAGATGATTCCTTTAGGCTATGATTGATAACACTGGATGAATTGTAATTAGATTCGAGCGGATTAGAGGCAAATTCTAAAGGGAAGGCAGTGCTAGAGCAGTGAATTGCTTGCAAGACTGAGGTAAGTGTTTGGTCTAACTTTGACTTGAGGGAATAGGAGTCCCCATTTGGTGCTATGTGAAATGCATGGGTGTGGTGTATAGGTGAGGTGACGAGTATCTATACACCACCCAATTTGCCTGTTAAGCATGATCCCTTTTCTGTCCCAACTTAATTGATTTTTATCTTAATTGTTCTATGTTTATCCAGCGGTGTTGTCTTGTTGGCTTCATTGTTGATAATATTGAGGAAGTGATGAGGAATACAGTCTAATTGTTTTATGATTGTTGAGGTTTATGTGATCGTTTGGTTTCAATTGATTGTTGCCAATTGTTGTGGCGAGTGTATAAAGAGTATTGGTTGTTTATTGGGTTCCCTTGTGGGACAATTGATTGAGTAGCATGGTGTTGCAATTACGAAGTCTATATATACACATTGATGTTCCTGTTGGTATCCTAAATTAATATAAGGTTGTGATATATTGTTGAAAGAGGAATACTGTGAAAGGCTTGGCCTTAATTGTGAAAGCTTCATAAATTAATATAAGGTTGTAATATATTGTTGAAAGAGGAATATTGTGAAAGGCTTGGCCTTAATTGTGAAAGCTTCATAAATTAATATAAGGTTGTGATATATTGTTGAAAGAGGAATATTGTGAAAGGCTTGGCCTTAATTGTGAAAGCTTCATAAATTAATATAAGGTTGTGATATACTGTTGAAACAGAAATATTGTGAAAGGCTTGGCCTTAATTGTGAAAGCTTCATAAATTAATATAAGGTTGTGATATACTGTTGAAACAGAAATATTGTGAAAGGCTTGGCCTGAATTGTGAAAGTTTCATGAATTAATATAAGGTTATGATATATCTGGTGGGAGCGGGTTTCACGCCACAACAAAGGTGTGATAAGTGTGGACGGGTGGGATTGGGTTGCACATCGCAACAAGAGTGATAAGGGTGATATATGTAGGGAGGAGGAATAAGGGTGGACAAGTGGGATCGGATTGCACGCCGCAACAAAGGTGTGATAAGGGAGACACTTATGATTTTACCGGATTTCATGAAAAATGTTCTTTTATGGATTTCAAAAGATATTTTACTGGTCTTTCTTGAAATTCAAGGATTTGATACTTACAAATTTGAAAAGGTTGAAAATGTTTATTTTACTATTTTTCACGTTTGTTCTTGGCAATTATTTTCGTTTAAAGTTAAGGTTTGAAACTTGGAAATTTTGAGGATTGGTTATAGCTGAGGCCTAAAAGAGGCGGTTGTGTTATTTTATTTTTATTGCAATATTTGAATTTTATTTGTTTAGATTTCCTACTTGGTATATATATATGTTTATCACAGGTTTATTGTTAAAGCCCTGCCTTAGCCTCGTCATTGCTTCGTCAAGGTTAGGCTCGGTACTTACTCAGTACATGGGGTCGGTTATATTGATACTACACTCTGTGCTCTTTTGCACAGATCCAGGTACTAGTCGGCAGTAGAGGATTCCAGGCGACCGCCTATTCAGTTGGAGACACGAGGTACGTCTGCTGGCATTCGCAAAGTCCGAGAGTCTTCTCCCATTTTACATTTACTATTTTCTTACGTTCCAGACAGTTGCACTATTTCTTCATCCATTATTTGTAGTATTCTTTTAGTAGTTCGTGGATTTGTGACACCAGATGCTGGGGTGGTTTTAAGTTATTTAGATAATTAGTTCGTGGCTCGTTCTATTAATGGTTTATTCGTCTATACTTGGAATTTATCATAGAAAGTCAGCAATTTAAATTTTATTTTTTTTATAATTGTTTATATGGTTTACATGGAAATTCAAAGGAAGTAATTAATCGAACTCTAACATTGGCTTGCCTAGCAAGTGTGGTGTTAGGCGCCATCACGATCCCTAGGGTGGGGAAATTTAGGTCGTGACAAGTTGTATCAAAGCATTAGGTTGCTTAGGTCTCACAATCCACGAACAAACTTGGTAGAGTCTAAAGGATCGGTACGAAGACGTTTGTACTTATCTCTCAGAGGCTATGAAGTTAGGAACAATTTCACTTCTATTCTACTCTATCGTGCGAATTTATTCTACCATTGATGATTGAACTTGTTTATTCTTGTCCTATCACAAATATCGACAACACGCAAAGCGTCTACAACCGGACAAGAGGTGAATCCCCAATGACAGCTACGATTAGGGGAAGATACAGAAGCGGAGCTCAGTCTATAGCTCGAACATCAGCACTTATTGTACGGTCTCAAATAGATCTAGACGTCAAGGTTCTAGCTCTGTCGGTACATGTTGGACTAGCCCATATCACAGAAGGACGTATAGCTACTCCAGTGTTGCATAACAAGGGAATAGTTGAAAGCAACGGAGTCGATTTATATGAGCCGTGAAGTTTAACATTTAGATTATCAGGCATTGTGACCTATGACTTCGTGCTAAGTGGAAAAGTCCACCGTCAAGGAATAAATTACAGGGTCATGTGTTATATCGGTTTTGGCTATGTATAAGGTCGAAGATGTTGCAAGAGATAAAGCTGGGAATTGCAGTATGTCAGTCTCCTTAATAACCCTATACCTCAGTACCAAAGGAGTTATTCGAACAACTTTAAATCTACAGAAGGTCTGCTCAGTGTGGAAGTCACAGTTGAGGATTTTGGGGTGCTCCAGAGGGAGTACAGTGGTTGACGAGCTTCTAGACTATATAGTTCGTGCCAAGAATTATCTGTGTAGAGCTTTATGTTTGGGGTCATTGTGCATCAATAAGGATAAGAGTTACCTCAAGGAATAACGAAGGGTACATGAATACGTGGGGTATCTCAGCGGTGTTGAGTCAACATAGTATAGAAGAATTGGTCGCCGATGGTTGAGGCAGGCCTACGAAGAGGACGAACAGTCATTGCAACACCAACTATTTGACTCAGTTCTCATAATGCTTTTGAAATAGTTTGTTTCTCGAACTTTTCATTTTGTGTGGCATTTAGGGTTTGAACGGTTGCATCATGTCACTATGGCGGTGTCGGGATATGCCATCAAGTTTGGTAAGTTAGCCGTCATACTCCTACTTGGGTTTATCTAGCTAGTGAGCAAGTCCACAGACTCATTAAAGGACTCAATTATGACTGTAAACTCTTATGCGACTCAGGGCAAGTCGATACTTCATTTCGGCGAGTGATAGAAATTGTCCTAGACTTGGGAGAGTTATATTTAGTCAGTGCACTCAAGCTACATGCCCCATTGTTACACTTCCCGAGTTGGACTTGGAACGGTATTAATGCAGGATGGTAGAGTGATTGCGTATGCGTCTCGTCAGTTTAAAGTCCATGAGAACAATTACCATGTTCATGACTTAGAGTTGGCAGCCATTGTTCATGCATTGAAAATTTGGAGGCACTATCTTTATGGTATGCCGTGTGAGGTTTTTACAGACCATCATAGTCTCCAGTACCTATTCAAGCAGAAAGATCTAAATTTGAGGCAGCGGATATGGTTAGAGTTAAAAAACGATTATGATGTCACCATATTGTATCACTCGGGGAAAGCCAATGTGGTGGTCGATGCATCGAGTAGAAAGGCGGTGAGTATAGGCAGCCTTGCGTGCATTCCAGTCGGTGAGAGACCGTTTGCCTCAGATATTCAGACATTATCTAATCAGTTCGTGAGGTTGGAGATTTCGCCCAGCGGTGTTCTAGCTCGTACTGTCACTCGGTCTTCCTTAATTGACCGATTTCGGGAGCGGCAGGATGATGACCCACATCTGGCGGTCCTCAGGACACAGTTCGGCACGGTGATGCCAAACAGGTTACAGTTGGGGATGATGGCGTTTTGAGGATGCAGGGTAGGTTGTGTGTGCCTAATGTCGATGGCCTTCGAGAGTTGATTCTTGAGGAGGCTCACAGCTCCAAGTATTCTATTCACCCAGGTGCAGCAAAGATGTACCAAGATTTAAAGCAGCATTATTGGTGGAGAAGGACGAAAAAGGACATTGTGGCATATGTGGCTCGTTGCCTAAATTTTCAACAGGTAAAGTATGAGCACCAGAGACCTGGTGGTTTTCTTCAGTAGATAGAGATTCCTGATTGGAAGTGGGAGCGTATCACTATGGACTTTGTTGTCGGGATCCCACGGATTCAAAGGAAATTCGATGCGGTTTGGGTTATTGTGGATAGGCTGACTAAATCAGCACACTTCATTCCTATGGCAAGTACTTATACTTCAGAGCGGTTAGATGAGTTGTCATATTCGGGAGATCATTTTCCTTCATGAGGTGCCGTGTCTATCATTTCCGATCACGGTACGCAGTTTAGTTCGCACTTTTTGAGAGCAGTCCAGCAGGAGTTGGGCACCCGAGTAGAGTTGAGTACAACATTTCACCCTCAGACTGACGGGCAGTCCCAGCGCACCATTCAGATATTGGAGGATATGCTTAGTGCTTGTGATATCGACTTTGGAGGTTCATGGGATCAGTTCTTGCCGTTAGCGGAGTTTGCTTATAATAAGAGTTGAGTACAACATTTCACCCTCAGACTGACCAGCAGTTCGAGCGCACCATTCAGATATTGGAGGATATGCTTCGCGCTTGTGATATCAACTTTGGAAGTTCATGGGATCAGTTCTTGCCGTTAGCGGAGTTTTCTTATAATAATAGTTATTAGTCGAGCATTCAGATGGATCCTTATGAGGCGTGATATGGTAGACGGTGCAGATCGCCAGTTGGATGGTTTGATCCAGGAGAGGGTCGGTTATTGGGTATAGACTTAGTTCAAGAGGCCTTAGATAAGGTCAAGATTATTCAGGAGAGACTTCGTGCAGCTCAGTCTAGGCAAAAGAGTTATGCCGATCGTAAGGTTCGTGATGTGGCATTCATGGTTGGAGAGAGAGTATTGCTTTGTGTGTCTCCTATGAAGGGTGTGATGAGATTTGGGAAGAAGGGTAAGCTGAGCCTTAGGTATATCGGGTCGTTTGAGATTCTTGATAGAGTGGGGGAGGTAGCTTATAAACTTGCGTTGCCTCTAGGGTTATCCTCAGTTCATCCGATATTCCACGTGTCTGTGCTCTAGGAATATCATGGTGACCCGTCCCACGTGTTATATTTCAGCTCTGTCCAATTGGACAAAGACTTGACATATGAGGAGGAGCCGATAGCCATTTTAGACCGGCAGGTGCGCCAATTGAGATCAAAGAGTTATCCTTCAATTCGAGTGCAGTGGAGAGGCCAGCCCGTAGCGGCAGCTACCTGGGAGTCCGAGTCGGACATGCAGAGTAGATACCCTCACTTGTTTGCAAATTCAGGTAACTTTCTATGTCCGTTCGAGGACGAACGTGTGTTTTAGAGGTGGATATTGTGATGACCCAAAGGGTAATTTTATGAATAGAGACTCCGTCACATGCCTAACTATCATAAAAAGGTTAATTTTAAATACTTCGATTTACGTGTGCAGTCCGGGCGTGAAGCCGAAAAGCTTTTATGTTAAAATATGAGAAATAGTAATTTCTAGAGTTGAAAATTTCATTATAGTTGACTTTGGTCAACAATTTTTGGTGACGGGTTGTGTGTTTGATGATTTGATTTCGAAAACAAGTCTGTATGATGTTTTTAGTTGTGTGTTCATGTTTGATTTTGAGCCACGAGGGATCGAGTGAGTTTCGGGTAGGCTACGGAGTGTCTACACTAGGAAAAAAATCACAACAGTTGAACATCTGGTGTACAGGTCTGTGATCTCGCAAATACGAGGTCGGGCTTCGCAAATGCGAAGCCAATGACAAGCCTCTGATCTCACAAATGCAAGGTCCCTGGGTCACAAATGCGAAGGACCTTGTTCGCAAATGCGAGGTCTTGTTCGCATTTGCGATATATGCCCGGAAAGCCCAGGGTTCGCAAATGTGAACCCTAGCTCGCAAATGCGAGACCCGAAGCCTGTTATATCAGCTGTTTGACGGGAGTTTTCCTTCTTTTCCACTTTTCTAAAATCCTAAACCTCCATAGGCGATTTTCCAAAGATGCAAACTTCTTCAAATCAGTGGTAAGTGATCTCTAACTAATTTCTTTCAATTCCTAACAACTTTTAGCAATGATTTCAACCAAAAATCTAGAGTTTCCATGGTAATAATTTGGTTTTTGGGTAGAACTTAAGAATTTCAATTTTTTGGGAATTGGACCTCTAATTGGGGTCGGATTCCAATACCAATCATATATTCATGCTCGGGGAAGATTGAGTAAACGGATTTTGGTCCGAACCTCGAGTTTAGACCAAGTGGGTCCGGGGTTAATTTTCAAAATTTAATAGGAAACCTTAGTAAAACCATTATTTTTCAATAAAGATGATTCTTTTAGGCTATGATTGATAACATTGGACGAATTTTAATTAGATTCGAGCGGATTAGAGGCAAATTCTAAAGGGGAGGCAGTGGTAGAGAAGTGAATTGCTTGCGAGACTGAGGTAAGTGTTTGATCTAACTTTGACTTGAAGGAATAAGAGTCCCCATTTGTTTCTATGTGAAATGCATAAGTGTGGTGTATAGGTGAGGTGACGAGTATCTATGTAACACCCAATTTGCATGTTAAGCATGATCCCTTTTCTGTCCCAACTTAATTGATTCTTGTCTTAATTTTTCTATGACTATCTAGCGTTGTTGTCTTGTTGGATTCATTGTTGATAATATTGAGGAAGTGATGAGGAATATTGTCTAACTGTTTTATGATTGTTGAGGTTTATGTGATCGCTTGGTTTCAATTGATTGTTGCCAATTGTTGTGCGTATAAAGAGTATTAGTTGTTTATTGGGTTCCCTTGTGGGACAATTGATTGAGAATCCTGGTGTTGCAATTACGAAGTGTATATATACACATTGATGTTCCTGTTGGTATCATAAATTAATATAAGGTTATGATATATATTGGAAAGAGGAATATTCTGAAAGGCTTGGCTTTAATTGTGAAAGCTTCATAAATTAATATAAGGTTGTGATATATTGTTGAAAGGGGAATATTGTGAAAGGCTTGGCCTTAATCGTGAAAGCTTCATAAATTAATATAAGGTTGTGATATATTGTTGAAAGATGAATATTGTGAAAGGCTTGGCCTTAATTTTGAAAAGTTCATAAATTAATATAAGGTTGTGATATACCGTTGAAACAGAAATATTGTGAAAGGCTTGGCCTGAATTGTGAAAGCTTCATGATTTAATATAAGGTTATGATATGTCTGGTGGGAGCGGGTTGCAGGCCGCAACAAAGGTGTGATAAGGGTGGACAGGTGGGATCGGGTTGCACGCCGCAACAAGAGTGATACGGGTGATATATGTAGCGAGGAGGAATAAGGGTGGATAGGTGGGATCGGGTTGCACGCCGCAACAAGAGTGATACAGGTGATATATGTAGGGAGGGGGAATAAGGGCGGACAGGTGGGATCGGGTTGCACGCTGCAACAAAGGTGTGATAAGGGAGGCACTTATGATTTTACTGGATTTCATGAAAAATGTTCTTTTCTGGATTTCAAAAGATGTTTTACTGGTCTTTTTTGAAATTCAAGGATTTGAGACTTACATATTTGAAAAGGTTGAAAACGTTTATTTTACTATTTTTCACGTTTGTTCTTGGCAATTATTTTCATTTAAAATTAGGTTTGAAACTTAGAAATTTTGAGGATTGGTTATAGCTGAGGCCTGAAAGAACCGGTTGTGTTATTTTATTTTTATTGCAGTATTTGAATTTTATTTGTTTAGATTTCCTACTTGATATATATATATATATATATATATATATATATATGTTTATCACAGGTTTATTGTTAAATCCCCGCCTTAACCTCGTCACTACTTCGTCGAGGTTAGGCTCGGCACTTACTCAGTACATGGGGTCGATTGTACTGATACTACACTCTGTGCTATTTTGCACCGATCCAGGTACTAGTCGGCAGAAGAGGATTCCAAGCGACCGCCTATTCAGTTGGAGACACGAGGTACATCTGCTGGCATTCGAAGAGACCGAGAGCCTTCTCCCATTTTACATATACTGTTTTCTTACCTTCCGAACAGTTGCACTATTTCTTCAGCCATTATTTGTAGTATTCTTTCAGTAGTTTGTGGATTTGTGACACCATACCCTGGGGTGGTTTTAAGTTATTTATATAATTAGTTCGTGGCTCATTTTATTAATGGTTTATTCGTCTATACTTGGAATTTATCATAGAAAGTCAGCAGTTTAAATTTTATTATTTTATAATTGTTTATATTGTTTACATGGAAATTAAAAGGAAGTAATTAATCAAACTCTAACATTGGCTTGCCTAGCAAGTGTGGTGTTAGGAGCCATCACGATCATTAGGGTTGGGGAAATTTGGGTCGTGACAGTACTTTTAGGAGACGCACTTCCTAAATTGCGATTTCACCCCTAGGAGACGCACTTCCTAGTATGGGTCATTTAAGTTTGAGTCACTGAGGTTTTACCCCTAGGAGACGTACTTCTTAGTCTGGGTCCTTCAGGTTATACTTTTTAGTAGATGCACTTCCTAGTTTGGTTCATTCAAGTTTCACCCCTAGGAGACGCACTTCCTAGTCTGGGTCATTCAGGGTTTTTTTAGCAGATGCATTTGCTCGTAGAAATGTTCTTTGTTTTACTCACAGGAGACGCACATCCTAGTCGAGTCTTTAATTTTACTCTCATCATTGCATCATTCATCAGTAGCATAGGTGATTTATAGTTCTGCTAATAACTCAAAAATCTTTCTAGTGCAAACTGGGGCAGAAAAGCTTCTTTTGTTTTGTCTATTTTGTTGTAGTATCAGGCGCCCACCTGGAGAACGAGAGTATTTATGCCAAGAGTTTTAAGTTTCAAGTCGGTAGCAGACACCCACCTGGAGAACGAGGGAAGTCATTTCAGGATTCAATTCAAGTTAGAAATAGTAGAAGTTCGCCTCAAGAATGCGAGTCGGCAATCCGAGATAACCAAAAGAAGAAGTCTCAACAACAAAAGAGAAGTGAATCAAAAATGCAGAAGCAGATGAAAGATGTGAACTGCTCAAGACATGGTTGAAGTCACGAGAACTACATGTCCGGTCTTGATCCGAAGAAGCCTTGGAAGAATGAACTAACACCTGCAGCTAGCAGGCATTAAGGTCCATATCAGAGTCTGCATGAAGAACCATTCAAGACCCAAGATCAAGCGTCAGAAGACTTATAGATAGGAATCTTGTAACTCATAGCTGATAGGCTTGTTTAGTTCTTTTAAATCTTGATTTTGATGTAATAACAGGACCACGGATCGGAGCCTCGATGGAACCTCACTCGACTCTCGAACTCATCATTCAATCATCCTCCTTGAACTACATGCGAGCTGATTCCCTTATGACCCGGGATATGTAGGCTGTCCAAAATTAGGACTCGGTTGCCACCCTTTCCTTTGTTTATTTTCCCTTTTGAATAAGGATTTAGTAAAAAATTGGTCACATGGCTCACTTTGTCTTTGCCTGAAAACTCTTCATGTTTCCAAGTAAAGAGGGGCAGCTATGAGCACCTAATTATTTTAAAGTTTAATCTACATATTTTAGCTCTTATTTTACTTTTTATATATTTTACTTAAGAAAATTGAAAACAATAATAATAAAAAAAGAGTCACATTTTTAATATAAACTTTATCTCCATTTACAAAGAAAGAAAAAGTATATATATATATATATATATATATATATATATATATATATATAT